>JAQZBX010021472.1:0-32251 GCA_029593785.1 Cabassous unicinctus
TGAAGGAAAAATAAAGAGAAAGAACTAAAGGATATCAGGAAAACAATGAATCATCAATATGAGAATCTTAGTAAAGACAGATAAATTTTTAAAAGGCACCAAACAGAACTACTGGAGTTGATGAGCACAATCACTGAAATGAAAAAATGCCCAGGAGGGTTTCAAGAACAGGTTGGAGCTGACAGAAGAAAGAATCAGTGAACTCGAAGACAAGACAATTGACATGAGTCTAGATGCAAAGAGAAAAAAAAATAATTATAAAATGCAAAAATAACCTAAGACAGCTATGAGACAGAATCAAGTGTACACTTATGGGAGCCCCAGAAGGAGAAGAAAGAGAGAAACAACAGAGGGACTATTCAGAGAAATAATGACAGAGAACTTCCCAAACTTACCAAAAGACATAAATATGCACATCCAAGGAGACTAGAGAACACCAAACAGGATATACATGAAAGAAAAAAATGAACCCTGTGTACACCAATAAGTCAGATAACCTAGAAGAAATAGACAAATTCTTAAAAACACATAAACAACCTACATTGACTCAAGAAGAAATAGAAGATCTCAAGAAACCAAGTACTAGTAAACAGATTGAATCATTTTTAAAATTCTCCCAACAAAGAAAACCCCAGGACCAGATGACTTCACAGGGGAATTCTACCAAACATTCCAAGAAGACTTAATTCCAATTCTGCTCAAACTCTTCCAAAAAATTGAAGAGGAGGAAACACTTCCTAATTCATTCTATGAGGCCAACATCATCCTCATACCAAAGCCAGATAAAGATACCACAGGAAAAAAGACTACAGACCAATATCTCTTATGACTATAGATGCAAAATTCCACAACAAAATACTAGCAAACTGAATCCAACAGCATATTAAAAGAATTATACAACATGAGCAAGTGGGATTTATCTCTAGTGTGCAAAGTCCAACAAGAGAAAATCAATTAATGTAATATAGCACATTAACAAAATGAAAGAAAAAAACTACATGATCAACTCAATTGATGCAGAAAAGGCATTTGACAAGACCTAGCACCCTTTCTTGATAAAAACACTTAGAACACTAGGAATAGAAAGAAACTTCCTCAACATGATAAAGGACATATATGAAAAGCCCACATCTAAGATCCTTCTTAGTGGTGAAAGACTGAAAACTTTCCCTCAAACAACAGCAACAAGAAAAGGATGCTCACTGTCACCACTGTTAACATTGCACTGGAAGTTCTTGCCAGAGCAATTAGACAAGAAAAAGAAATAAAAGTCATCCAAATTGGAGAGGAAGGAGTAAAACTTTCCCTGTTTGCAGATGGCATGACCCTATATACAGAAAATCCTGAAAACCCCACAATAAAGTTCCTAGAGCTAATAAATGAATTCAGCAAAGTAGTGGGGTACAAGATCAACACCCAAAAATTGGTAGTGTTTATATACAAAAGTCATGAATAATCAGAAGTCAAGAAAATTCCATTCATTATAAAAACTAAAAGAATAAAAAAATAGGAATATATTTAACCAACTATGTAAAGACTTGTACACAGACAACTAAAAAAACACTGCTAAATAAATCAAAGAGGATCTAAATAAATGGAACAACATTCCGTGTTCATGGATTAGAAGACTTCACTAAGATTTCAATCCTATCTAAAGTAATTTATAAATTAAACACAATCCTAATCAAAATTCCAACAGCATTCTTGCAATAAATGGAAAAGCCAATCATCAACTTTATAGGGAAGGGTAAGAGACCCTGAATAGCTAAAGCCATTTTGAAAAACAGGAAAGTAGTTGGAGGACTCACTTCCTGATCTTAAAACTTACTACAAAGTCACAGTAATCAAAATGGCATGGTTCTGGCACAAGGACAGATATGGATGAAGAGAGCTCAGAAATCAACCCTCTCATCTTTTGCCAACTGATTTTTGACAAGGGGGCATAGACCACTCAATTGGGAAAAAATAGTCTCTTCAACAAATGGTGCTGGGAAAACTGGATCTCCATTTGCAAAAAAAAAAAGGAGGACCCCTACCTTACAGCTTATACAAAAATCAACTCAAAATGCATCAAAAAAATTAATATCAGAGCCAGTGCTATCAAACTAGAAGAAAATATAGAGAAACATCTTCAGGAACTTGCATTAAGTCAATAGTTTCTTAGACTTTACACCCAAAGCACAAGCAACAAAAGAAAAAGTAAATAAATGGGACCTCATCAAAATTTAAAACTTATGTGCTTCAAAGGACTTTATCATAAAAGTCAAGTGACAATGGGAGAAAATATTTGGAAACCACATATCTGATAATGGTTTAATATCCAGAATATATAAATTATTCTACTTCACAACAAAATGATTAAAAAAACAATTTTTTAAAAATGGGCAAAAGACATGAATAGACATCTCTCCAAAGATATACAATTGTCCAGAAAGCATAGAAAAATATGTTCAACATTATTAGCCATCAGAGAAATGCAAATCAAAACCACAATGAGATGCCATTTCACACCCATTAGAAAGGCTGCTATTTTTAAAAAATGGAAAACAACAAGTATACGAGAGGATGCCAAGAAATAGAAACACTCATTCATTACTGGTGGCAATGCAAAATGGTGAAGCCACTATGGAAGACAGTTTGGCAGTTCCTCAGAAAGCTAAGTTTAGAATTACCATCTGACCTGGCAATCCTACTACTAGGTATATACTGCAAAGAATTGAAAGCAGAGGATCAAACAGATATTTGCACACTGATGTTCATAATGGCATTATTCACAATTGCCAAAAGATAGAAGCAACCCAAGTGTCCATCAACTGATTAATAAAGATGTAGTAAATATCTACAATGGAATATTATTTGGCCGAAAAAGGAATGAAGTCCTGGTACATGTGACAACGTGGATGAACCTTGAAGACATCATGTTGAGTAAAATTAGCCAGACACAATTGGACAAATATTTTACGCTCTCATTGATTTGAAATAATTAGAATAAGGAAGCACATAGAGTTAGAAATTAGAACATAGGTTACCAGGGTATGGAGTGCAGGTAGGGAATGGGAAGTTAACGCTTAAAATGTACAAGGTTCCTATTTGGAATGATGGTAATGGACAGTGGTGAGTTACATATCTGAATGTGAGTCAAAGGGAAATGTTAGATTGTATAAATGGTAATAGAATAATTTTTTTTTTAATTCATGGAACTACACTACACAAACAATGAACCCTAAGTTAAATAAAGGACTATAGTTAATAGCACAATTATAAAAATGTGCTATCCTCAATTGTAACAAATGTTCCACACCAATGCAAGGTGGTAAGAATACGGTGGTATGTGGGAATCCTGTATTTTATGCATGATTGTTTTGTAAACCCATAACTTCTTTAATAATGAAAAAAAAAAAAAAGATCATTATTGTGTGAAGGCTTTTTGCTACATTCTTTCTTCTGGGCTTCTTTGGCTCTTGAGCTGTTTCTTTTACACACTGGCCCTAACACAAGTGCTAAGAATTTTCTTGTTTCCCTTATTATAAATTTAGTCCTTGAGACCTCAGAACAAGCTTGGCGGAAAAGGATTGTGAACTCTGATAAATGTAAATGTAACCTTCAGTCTTGTGTAAAAATGAACCTGGCTTCTCAGCTGTGCCAGTCATCTGTTTGTCTTCCTTTCTCTCAAAGTGGAGGTTTAAAGGAGTCTCTTCAAGCTGCCTCCATCCCCAATGGAAAGACTGTGACCCCAGTTCAGATGTGGTTCTCAGGTGAGCTGGAAAGGATGCCTCTCATTACCTCCTCCATCTTCCATCCAAGGTTGCCCAGGCATTTCCTGGATTATAGCTATGCCGTATAAAACAGTCTCTCCCATGGCTAACTTTTAATGCCTACCCATACCTTTGACTCTGATTGAATGAATAATCAAATCCAAGAGGATCTGATGTGGAGCTACCATACCTTTACTTGATATTTGCTGCTACACAAGGCTGGATGTATATGCTAGACTTCCATATTTTTTTAGCTAGAGAATGTTATCTAACATCTTCATTGTAGAGATGGGAAAATGAAGATAGACACAATTTAAGTGATTTGGGACACATCATGCTATTCCAAACAATCATAGCCTTTGAAATCAGAGCAATCTGGGTTCAGATTTTAACCACATCTCTTAGTAGTTAAGACAAATCCATTAATGTCTATACTCTTCAATTTCTTCATCTTAAAATGGGAATAATAATTCCTACTCTGCAGAAGAGGCAAGGGGCTAAGCAACAGGGCCTATCAGACACATGACTCTTAGGAAACACTCAATATATTGTAACTAATGTTATATGTTCACTTTTCCTTGTCCATTGCTAAAGTGACAGGGCCACTTAGTAACTGATACAAGTCTAGGACCTGTCTCCCAATCCAATGCTCCTTTCAGCCTGATAGGACTTGTCATGGGCTCATGGATTCTCACCAGTTCTATGTAGGAATAGCAAACAAATATATACTTCCTCATACCCAATTCAAGCCCTCAGAGACTTTTCTATTCCCTGGAGAATCAGGTACACAATTTGAAATTTTATACAGCAGTGAAATGCTACTGTGGTAGCAAAAAAAGCTAGAGCAATATTTCAACCTAAAGAACCAGGTCTGGCACCCAGAATAAAAGACTCTTTTAATAGGAAGAATAATCTATCAATTTTGTGAAAGGGCTGTTGGAAAAGACTCAAATTCCTACTGCAATATAAAACATAAATGGTACATTGTCCTAGTTTTGTTTTGTTTTGTTTTTGATAGAAATTGTACGTTAATACTAAAGAGCAGAATTTCTTTTACCTCAGCCTGCATTTTTAGAATATGCTATACAGGCAACTCTATTTTCTTGGGGTTAATAAATGACATAAAAAAAAAAAAAGAGATGGCATGGGGTAAATGAAAATAATTATAATAATAATCTTGTGCTTTTTCCACATTTAAAGCATTTTTAAAAACTATGTTGCTGCCTATTAAAGAAAAACACTGTTTCTTAACATTCTCCTTTGCACTTGATGGTGTTTTATTATACAAAGATATGGTTCTCATCCTAGCCCTGCAAGAAAGAAGTCGTATTCTCTGTATATGAGTGAGGAAAGTTCATTTCTGGTATCAGCCACTTAAGTGTGCCCTGGAGTGCAAAGGTAGTTTGTCTGTTCACCACAAAAGGTATACTTGACATAGTGTCTTCCATGGTGAACAGACCAGGAAGAAGTAGATAAGAACCCCAGGGAAAGAGCCGTGACCTTGAAGGTAGACCCACCTGAATTTCCATATCAATTGGATATAGGGGTATGAGAAAGAGAAAAATCAATAGTTAAAGCCTTGACTAACGGGAAGGAGGAATTTGCTGTCATGCTCAGAAGACTCAGAAGACACCAGGTTTGGATTTGGGGTTTGGAATCATAAGTTTAGACATTGCAAATAACTCCCAAAGTAGTTTGAAAAATTTACACTCCGACTGACCACATATAAGACTATTATCTTCCTACACCAATGTCAACGTCTACAATCTGAGCACTCATGACTTTAAAGTCTGGAAGATCCATAGCCATTATCACTCAAATATCACCTCTTACCCATTCTCTATTCTCTCTTTAAAAAACTTATTGGAATATTTTATATCAAGTTCTATTTCATTTTTATCGCTTTTTTATTTCTCTATGCTGCATTCTAGATAATTTCCTCAAATATATCTCTTAAATTATAATTCTTTCTACCTGTATCTGATCTTCTATTAAACTCATTTACTTTTTATTGCAATGGCTATAATTTTCACTTCTAAAGGTTTTATTCAGTTTTTTTTAGATCCACCCACTCTTTTTGTAGATTATTGTTCTTTCTCTCGTTTGTTTTATCACTTTAATTATTTTAACCAAAATTACATTCCAGGTCCTTTCTTAGCATTTCATTTTTTCGATATCTTGAGATACTAATTCTCTTTTTCCTTAAGTCTGATCACTCCCCACTCATGAATAATTCTCTATCATGTATAGTTTTTTGTTGTTGTTGTTGTGAGATTGCCAAGAATGTGGATGTCCCCTGTGCCTTAGGTTTTGGAAATAATTCTACAGAGTTGGTGTGCCTTTGCATCACTTAAGTCTCCAGTGGTTTCACAAGTCTGAGATGAGGTTTTAGTTTCATGCCTCAGTCTGGAATTTCCATACCCAATATAAATAATTTAAAATTTGACTCCCACACCACACTTTGAGTTAAAATTTCTCATAGGGACTGTTCCACACAAAACATCAGAAATAGAAATACAACAGACTTCCTTGCCCCTTCCCCAGCTAATGGGCAAAATTGTTCGAGGCTGATTTTGATGAAGGCCCTGTGGCCTGCTTCAGTGGTCTTGTTCCCTTTCTCTTCCCGTATGAGGGCACAAGGCCAGGGCTTTGTCCTTGTATAGACAGTCACTTCTTAGTCTCTGGGCGGTGTCAATCTATGTGTGATACTCTCCGGAGGACTTTGGTGTCAGATTGAGGTCCTTTTCTCTACTTGTCACCGAGGAATTTCCCATTCTTTCTTTTGAGCTCCTCAATGTTTACGTGTGCATTTTAAATTTTTTGTTAGTTTTTGCCAAAATTTCTGTTTGGAGTTAGAAGTTGCTAATATGATTCATGTAGTCAGTGGTGATATTTAGCAATCTGTATGCCACACATAAGGTTTTTCAGGCCTTTTGGTGCATAAGAAAGCATTAACCCCTTATTTCTGGATTGGGGGAAAGAGTAGGAGTCCTGGGAGAGGATGAGAGTGCTGGCTACTTAACAACCAAAACCCAGGACAGCTGGTGTACCAATATTTGCCTGTGTGTCAGCCAAATATCAGATGTCATGTTGTGAATTTTCTTATTGCTATCATCACAAAATTCATATTGTCATTTATAGCAATTAGATAAAAACACCCCAGGGGGTAAAAGACTTTGAAAGTATTGGGTCATTAAAGTATTCAAAACTATATGGAAATACCTTAAAATCTACTTAGAGTGTTTTGTTTCTTGAAATAAGGTACAATGAGGAAAAATTATAAAAGCCTGTACATCAATTTTATATCCATATTCTGGTGCAAAATAGAACGCATCTTGTGGAGGTATTTAGAATTATAGTTGCTTACCTTTTATTTAGTTCCAGGCACTTCACATTTTATCACAATTTAAAAAAAAAATCATTAAGTCCACACCTTTGAAAATAAGAATATTGAAATATGAAGCCAATCTTGGCATGTCCAAAGAGTCACATATCTGTAAGCATTGGCATTCACACTTTTTGGGAGTGAGACACCTTTTGGACAAATTTTTGTTTAATGTCAACAAATATAATTTGTAGAGCAAAGAAAGGATTTTGGCATGCAGGCTCTTCTCCATACTGAAAGTCGTATAGTCCTGTATTCTGGGTAAGTTGTAAAACCCTGTGTATTTGAGCATAGAGGATTTAAAGATTCATGTCAACATTCTTAATGATGCCTAGAGATGGGCATTGTGTTTGCCTTACCTTTGAAACGATGTAAAAGGACTGTCCTGAGTTGTCCCTACTTGTTATTTATTTCCAGACATTAGCCAAACAGATTGCAAGCAATGGAAATTAGACCAGGAGACTGGGTTCACTCAGAAATTTCCAAAATTTTGTCAAAAATTGTCCCTAGCTCCAAAGATTGTTCTTTTAGTATTACTAGGTTAAGAAAACACTTAGGGCAAAATTTACTATGAATTCAGTAATTTTTTGATGAATTTTTATTCTGTGAAAATTCAACATATATTTGAAAAATAGTGGCATGTACAAGCTCTTATTAATTCAAACTATTTAATCTCATTATTTGGTACACAAACAGATTCTGGTGATTCCTTGCAATAACTCTTTGCCTGCTAGAAATCTGGAGTTAAATGTTGGAAATGATTTCACAGACCATAGAAACAAATGAACAAACATTTGAAGGCTTAAAAATTGATATTCAGCTGTGGTTCAACTTCCTTATAGCCTGATCAGCTGACACTCTGGAAGGGCTGTCCCCACCGCAATTATTCAATTATTTAGTATAACCAGTTGCTCAGAGGCCCAGAGCCTATGGGTGTGGATGGGATGGCAACAACCACAAAAACTCAAATTATAATTCTTTTTCCAATCTGATCACATAGAACTTCAACCTCAAATTGTGCCTCAAATTTTTGAGAGTATCAAGCTGTGTCTCAGACTCACCAGTAAATTCAATCCCACAGTACTTTGTCCAGTTCTGTCTACGGGGTATGCCTCTAGGCATCAGGTGGGTACAAACTTGTTCTACAGGCATCACAGTCTTCAGAGGTGGCCAGTGACTGGCCAGATAGATGGTTAATAGATAGATGGTTAATGGTCTGCTAGAGCCATCATGTTCCCCTGAAATGGGGAGGTTGCCTGCTCATGCTCTGTGCTACACGGTGTCACTTGGTGTCCCCTTGACCCATAGTGGCCTTGGTGTTAACAGATACCTGCCCCAGCCCTCCCTCCTAAGGGTTCACAGATAGAACCTGGATCCAGCTCAGGACAGACACCCTCATGCCACTGGGGCCACCCGTCTCCATTACCTGCAAATAAGCATTGGCTTCCCTCCTACTCTTCCATCCAAAACAAAAGCCTTATTGAAAAATATCTCATGGAACCCTCCATTTAAACTGCTTGTTCGTTTGTCAGATGACTGAAATGTGTTTGCACCTCAGGGAAAGCACTGACCTTGATTTGACGTAATTTATTATAGCTAAGAGAGCTTTCACACCTATTCCCCCACTGAACGCCCAGTTAACAACCTTAACGTGATGAAATTAGGGTGAAATTACCATTTTACTTCCAGTTTTGGGTGAAGTAATTTTGAGAATGACTTGTTTGAATGGTGAAAGATAAGCAATTTAGTGCTCTGGCAGGGTATTTAAGGTAAAGGAAGAAACTAAATTTAAACTTCAGGGTTGAGAATGGGGTGATTAGCTGACTTCAATAGCAGTAAATTCCTAGAAAAATGGGCAAACCTGCCTGAGAATCACAGGAACAGAGGAATGAAAATAATTGACAACATCATGGAGAATGCTAAATTTAAAAAGAGGATCTCTGTTTTCATCTGAAGAGCAAGATAGCAGCTTAGAGCATTTGGAGACACAGGAATAACATTGTGGTTAAAAAGATTTTTCTTTCCTCATTCACACTGTGAATTAGCATATGTATTAGTCAGCCAAGGAGGTGCTGATGCAAAATACCAGAAATCTGTTGGCTTTTATAAAGGGTATTTATTTGGGGTAGAAGCTTACAGTTACCAGGCCACAAAGCATAAGTTATTTCACTCACCAAAGTCTGTTGCCATATTTGGAGCAAGATGGCTGCCAACGTCTGCAAGGGTTCAGCCGCCTTCTTCCTCTTAAGGCTCTGTGGTCCCAGCCTCTTCCAATATCAGCTGTAGGCTGGGATAAGTCTTGTCTCTTTCCTGGGGCTCTTTCCTCTCTGGGCTCAGCTGCTCTGCCCTCTCCACAAGTCCAGCTGTAAACTTTCAGGCAAATGGCTTGTCTCCCTTCCTGGGGCATCTGCCATGTCAAATGGAGCTTACTCTCTTTCCTCACATATCTACTTCTCTGTGTATTTACTTCCTGGGGCTCCAGATTAAAAATCCAACTTTCTCCTCTTCCATGTCGTTTTATCTGTGAATCCTCGCCCACCAATGGGGCGGGCACTCAACATCTTACTGATGTGGCCCAATCAAAGCCTTAATCATTATTTAATCAAGTAAAAGTGAAACCTCTGAATCCAATCCAATCTAATATGCCCAGAGGAACAGACCACTTCACAAACATAATCCAATATCTATTTTTCGAATTCATAAACAATACCAAGCTGCTACAGCATAAGAATATTTAAAGGATAAGAGCCTAAACCACATTGTAGCTAAATCATCTGTCCATAGTCTGGGCCAGCTATTCTCAATTTTAGTTCAGATTGCCCTATTGAGACTTTTCCTGTACAACCAGGTAGCTTAGTCAAAGCTGCAAAGTGGCATCTGTGGTGGAAGATGGACTGTGGTTAGTAGAATAAATATGGGAATGTTCCCTATTAACTATAACAAGTATATAATACTAACACAAGATGTTACTAACTGGGTGGATTTTGGGGAAAATACACCAAATGTAAGATATTGGCTATAGTTAGCAGTAATATTATGATGACACTCTTTCATAGTTTGTAACAATTGTTTCATGACAATGCAAGGTGGTGGTGGGATAATGTATGGGAGCCCTGTAGATGATGTGAACGTTACAACTTTTATACTACACTTATTGTTTATGTATGTTCATGTATCAATGATAAACTTCAATTTAAAAAGTTAAAAAAGAAAGAAGAAATTTAAGATGGCATTTGATACACATGTTGAAGGAATGAGTGAAAATTGAAATTTGAAAAAGAACCTGGCTTATATGAGGAGTAGCAGGAACAGAGAGGCAAGCAGGATAGAAGCAGGTCACTGAAACCAAGCAGTTAAAGTTCTGTTCTCATGTTGACAAAGCACTGATTTTTACTTTTTAAAAAATATTTCTTTATCTGCAAAAGACATAAGTAACATCTGCAAAAAAATCCCAGTACAGATAAAACAGAAATTTTATTTACATCTTTCCCAAAGTTAAGCAATGTAATCGGTTTAGTTGGTCTATATCAAGACATTTTCCTATCCTGGTGAATACATTTACACACACACACACACATGCACACAGGTCTGGAAGAATGTCTATATATTTACTGTTGTTTTGTGTGCATGACAGTTTTTTTTTTATTTTATGTGTACAATAGTTATATTTTTCTAGAATTTGGTCTTTGCCTACTTATCTCAGAGATAATTCTATGCTGTACATATTCATTCTTTTTAATAATTCGGTTTACTTGACTGTCATCAATTGAAAGAAAATTAGCTTGTCTTTAGTTTTCACCAAAACAAAAAAATAATGCAGTAAAAACCCTTAAACACTTACACATATTCTAGAAGTAAATGGCTACTTCAAAGGTTATAGGTATTGTAATTATCAACAGCTCCTCCTAAACTTTTCTCCAAAAGGCTATATCAATTTACATTCACATCAACTGCATACAAAAATACCCATATCCTCACATCCTCACCAACAACGGTTATTCTCTTTCTTTTCAATTTTGCAATATAATAGCCAAAATTATTCCCCATATCTGTTTATCAAAATCTATTCATCTTTAAAGACTGCCATGAATATCATTTCCTTAATCATGTCTTCCCCGATCACCTAAAAGTGACTCTGCACACCCCCAAATTACCACTGCACTTTGTCCAAACCTCTCTCTTTACATTTATCATATTTTATATTATAGTTACTATTAGTGTGTGGTCTCTCAGCCTCGGGGTTGACAGTAAGGGCAAAGACTATGTCCAATTTTTCTTTATATCCCCCTAGGCCCTTATGTTGTTGCCTTGTATGTAGTTGGGTTTTAATGATTTGTAAAATACACAAATAAAAGCAGACAAAATGTAGGAATGGAGTTCAATTCTAAACAAATTATGCCTTATAAAGAAATTTTATTACATTCACTTATGATTTAATTCTGAGCAAAAAATCTGAGAAAACAGTGGGTATAAAAAGTATCACTGAGTCAGAAGAAAATCTCATATAAAATCCATTCCATGGTTCATGTATCCAAACATATCCAGTGGTTAGCTTGTGTGGAGGAAAATATTTTGACTCTAACTCATAATTCTTTCTTTCCATATTAAACGTAACAAGCTCTGTGGTTGGCATCAGAAAAACTGAGTTCAAATACTGTGTAAATCATTTACTATCTTTGTGATTTAGGAAAATTCACTAAGTTTGTCTGAGCTTCAATTTCCTCATCTATAAATTGGGTTTAACAACTGTCCCACCTGCAGGATGATTATTTTCCCAATAATTATTATGATTTTTATGTTTACTAAGTGCCTACTGTAAGTCAGGTATAGCGGGTTCAAATATAGAATACATTGTGGAATCAAATGAGACAGTGGTTGTGAAAGCTTTTAGAAAAAGTGATGTACGCAGAGAGGGAAGTATTAATCGGACTCAGGTTATGCAGTCTGTTCTGCTACCAAAATTTTAAAGATATGAGTACATGTCTTCACTTACTCCATTAGAAAAGACAAACTTTTATTTTGATAGCCAAGATTTTATGCACAAACTAGGTATTTTCCTAAGACCCATTCGTGATTATTTGGTTCAGAGACCCACATGCACACTGGTATTTCTACAGTCTGTTTCCATTCTTCCAATATAATCTTTTGTTATTAATTATTTCATATTTAAGGATCGTTGATAAAGTATAACAACGAAAATGAAAATGCAGAACAGTATTACCATTTCCTCTTTTATGTATTAAACATCACATTGTGTATTTGGAGAATGTTAATTGTGAAGTGACAGCAATATTAAGAAATAAAACAGAATTTACAGCAATATTGCCAATAAATAAAATAGAAAATAATGGGGTCTCCGAGACATTTGCACCCTTTTTTGATAGGGAAGTCTTTGCTCCTAAAGTTCTCAAGGGAAAAAAAGCCCTTTTGCTCTAACGTGTTGACCTTTGAGTCTGAATTAGTGCAGTATCAGTGGCACAATCTGAACTGTAAAATGAATCTGTTAGGATTAAGGGTTTAGCTGTTGCATGGCTAAATGGGTCAAGCTCTCTTAACTGATGGATTTAACTGATGCCCCCCAAAAGAGGAAAAAGTTTAGATTCAGACAAACCTGCCAGCTTTCAATATTTCGAGTATATCACACTTTTTCCAGGAGACTCACAACCACTCAAGTTTCAGAAAGAAAAAAAAAAAAAATCACACTTCCGGCTTCTTTTCTGAGCCAGTCTTATTAAAGAAAAGTGAGCACTCTCATAATTCCCAACAGCTCAGAGAGGCACAGTTGTATTCGATAACTGGAGTTTTAAAAATATAGCTAGTAACCACTAATCTGCCTTCAACCATATAGTAATTTATTCCAATTTCAACAAACCTTCCAAAATAAACGTAACTCTTAAGGAGAATGTGAAAGCCTTCATCTGCCAAGTTTGATTCACAGGGGAAGAAATAGAGACTACCATGCCTCTATTAATTGTGTGCAGACCATTTTAAGAGGACAAATGGGTATAAAGCAAATTCAATTTCTTGTAACTTTAATAATAAAGAATACTCGGGCACATCTCTTCACTGATACTGGCAGCCAGTAGATGGCTATCTTAAAAGAGCAAATCTTGTCCTCACGTTTTCTTTCTAGAGCCCCGATTGAGGCCTCTACAGTCCCAGCAGTTGTCATAGATAAGCATATAACTCTGAAAAGACTGGGAAAATATCTTTCTAAAGGCTTTCCTCTCCAGAGAACTAGATTCTCTGGTGGCTGTGATGTGGCACCATCCACCTCACCAGCCTCTCCTCCTGCAGGTGAAAGTGGATGAATGCAGATTTTCCCATTTAATTTCCACAAACTGTGTGTTCTCCTGCATGGGTTTCTACTGCTGCCTAATGAAATAATCAGCTAGTGTGCAGTGGGGGAGTGGTAGTGCGGGAGGGGAGGGACCAGCCTAAAAAGTCTATTATCCTGTCAATATGTGCACAGAACTCTCATTAATGTTAATTAGATTTACCCGCCAGTAAGAAGAGGAGGCTAGACCTTAACCAGCAAGTTTGGAAAAAACCTATCTAAGCAATGCAAAACATAGGGAAAAAATTAGAAATCATTCCTGCCTCCAAGCAACCTTAACTCGTGTAAAAGACATTTATGTGGCCATTAACCCAAGCAGAAATTGGACATGTCAGCATTACAAGCAGAACGTATATAAGGGTAACTGTTCATGAACAATTTCTCAAATGAGTTAAACACAAACTGGATTTATTTCTAGGCAGTAGATGTCCTCTGTCCATCATCTTCTTAATAGAACAGCTACAAGAGGTTTAGGTTTTATAGCCCTTTTATTTATGCTTGCCTTCAAGGTAGAAGACTAGGGATCAAAAGAAGGCACTGCTGTTGAAGATTTGGCTTATGAATAAGACCAAAAACCCAGGGTCATCCTTGTCTTCTTTCTTTGTCGCATAGCCCATTTCCATTCCGTCAGCAAATCCTATTCTTTTCCTTAAAATAAATTTAGGCTCAAGCCACTTTTCTTCATCTGTGCTTCTGTCTGGTCCAAATCAACATGTGTCACTCTGATTACTGCAATAGCCATAACTTTGTTCCTCTACTGCCACATAAAGGACAGAGTGTCCCTTTTAATATGGTAACCCTGTCATTCTCTACTTATCCCCTTGAATGAATGGCTGTCTCTCTCAGAGTGATGGATGCTGCCCATACCCACGTCCTCTCTGAACTCATACCTCTTCAAGCTCCTTCTCAGTCACTTGAGCCGCGCTGCCTCCTTGGGTTTCCCTGGACATGTCTTTGCATTTGCGTTCCCTCCCTCAGATCTCACTTCCTTCCAGCCTCTACACAAAGGCCACCTCTCCAGAGAGCCCTTCCCCAACCAACCTATTTGAAATAGCAACCTCCCTTCCCATCTCCTATATTCTCTCTGCCTCACCCAGTCTTATTTTGTTTGGTAGCACTTGTCACCATGATAATTATACATTTGTTAATGCATTAGTCCACAACTGTCTGCCCCTCGTTGAATGTAAGTTCCACAAGGGCGCTCTGGATGTCTGCTGTTGGCCCAGCACCCCGGACAGTGCTCGATACCCAGTAGGCACTCAATAACTATTTATCAAAGGAGTAAAGTAAAATATTTTTGTGGCATTTGAGGACACAATATATCCATTCTCTGTTACTAACATACAGAGAGTCCGTTTTCTCCTGCATCTGATAATTTCTCTATACTAAATTAAGATATTGTGCAAGAAGATATAGCCATGGGTCAGTTGTGGAAATCCTAATTTATATAACATTACTTATCCAGATTTCTTTATTAAATTCCAACATTGGATGCTTGAAAAAATCTTTCACACCCAATGCCTTTTATTCTTATATATCTTACTTGCAGCACACGCACGTTGTTTTTTTCATCCCACATTCATTGAGCAGTAAACTTGCATATAAATGATGCCTTCTTTTTTTTTTTTATTATTTCTGTTAACCCTTGACCTGTCTCAAAATCAGAGTTGCAAAGAGAAAAGAACCCATATCTTATATGGCATAATCAGAAGTGCTAGAAACAGGAGCTTTCGCATAAATGTACAGACCTGAATTATGCAACCTACTAGTTTTTGTGTGTGACATGTTGACAGAGGTTGACACTTAGTGGGTGAGTACCATGTAGTTGTCAGTTGGCATTAAGACTTGCGGCTCATTCTGCAGCCAAAATAAAGGTGGAATGACAAAGTCCGTATTTGAAAACCACAGCCCAACACTGTGGCAGCTTAAAGCATTTCTGTTTGCCCCACAGTACCCAGTGCCCCCTTTGCTCTTCTGAGCACAGAGATGGACATATTTAAGCTTAAATGAGATCTCTATTAACTGTTCCCACGGAAGTGCATTTTGTGCTTTGGGGTCATAAAAACTTTTATGTACTTTTCTTAAGTTAATTATAATAATATATAATAGAAAATAAGCAAGAGGGGAAAGTGCCCAACAGAAGAGAGGATGCCTATTACGGTTTTAGTATTTCAGAGAAATGTAATGGAAAGCTGTTAGCTAAGGAAAGAGTTCAACTGGTAGAAAATCTCCTTTGTATTTTGTAGGGTTGTTTTAATGGTTGCTGCTTGTCTTATGGTATATATTTTGTGTTTTTAAAATAATATTTGCTTGGAAGTCTACAGCATTGCCTTATTATTTTATATTGTAGTCACAGAATTAGACTTCATAAAGAACTGTGGAATCCCATCCTTGTCACGATGCATATCGTAAAGGAAGCTTTTAAATTCATACAAGTACTTAGGAATATGATCTGTGGAAACACTTTTATATTGTTATAAAGCTATTTATGTTGCCTTTCTTTGGGAAGTGAAACACTATGTGTTTCTAAATTAGGGCCTTTTTCTTCTTTTTCTAAATTGTACAGGTTGTGCTTTCTTTGTTGGTATAATGAATAAGAGCCTTATCCGGAAATTGTTGCACAGCCACACTCCGTTTTAGATAGACTTGGAAATTCAGTTTCTTCTTTCTTTTCTAAGTGAATGAATAGACTGAGGAAGTCTTCCACCTGTCTGATGCTGGTAATTGAATTACTGTACAACACATTAAGCAAAGAAAATTCAGAGCAGCAGCAATTAAATTATGTTCTCATGTTCCAGAGAGTAGGCTCTTCACAGACAGAGCAGGAGGAGACAAAATGTAAAATGATAGATGCTGATATTAGGAAGGGAAGAAATAAATCATTTCTTAAGGCCTTGAGCGAAGCTATCCCATGAAAGACCTGAAGAGAGAAAAGTGACTCATAATTGGCTCGAGTTGTTTCCACTTTGGGTTACTTCCAGATCAGCCAACAAACAGTGCCAGTGATATGTGAAATCAAGTTACACGTGTATGGACAGGACTCCCTAGTTCCTCCTAGATGAGGACCTCAAGTTGGGGGCATCAATGAAACCTGTGCAGAATGAACAAATCAGCTTGGCTGCTGGACTCCAGAGCAGGGCTTTCACTATCTTACACTGTTCAGCGAGGGAAGGGACCGCATCAGCACTTAAGAGTTCCCCCACTCCCTGTCAAGGCCCTTTGTCCTGAGCCAAAGTTGCATACTTCCTACAATTGTACTGGCCCTGACTTAATGAGGGCTACTAATGCTAGTGCTTTCACATACATTATCTAATACATTTGTACTCATTTGACTCACACAACAACCCTGAAAAGTAGGTTTCATTTTTATCTTTCTTTTACATGTGGAGAGACCAAAGTATATTGGAGGACGCTGGGTTAATACTAGTAGTTACCACTTCCTGTGTATTTACCAATTGCTAGGCATTGTCCTGAGCACTCTATGTATGCTATTAAACTTAGATCCTCAAATTAACCTCATGAGGCAGATACTTTTATTGTCATGTGTGATTTGGATGATGATGGTGACCTTTGTGGATATCAGACCACTGCACTTTAGTACTGGAACCAAACAGGGGACCGACCCTTTATACCCATACCTCCCTGAATGCATGGATGCACATGCCTGCACACACACACGCATGCACACCTTGCACAGCACTATCACATTTTGTCTCCTAGGCTCTCCTCTTAAGTTGATGGCTACAGCAAAATGACACACCACCACCACCCCTTCATCCTTAGCTCACAGTGTGGGGGAGTCTGAGGTAGAAGAGGATGTATGTGAAGGAGTTTTAGAAATAAAGAATGGCAATGTAAACCCAGGCTTGTATTTTTTTAAAAAAACCTATTCAACTTTTTTGAGGTTTAAGGTTTAACTTACATGCAATAAATTGTCATTGTAAGTGTATGGATTCCAATGAGTTTTGACAAATTTAGACACAGTATAACCATTATCACAATCAAGGTATAGAATATTTCTATCATCTCAAAAAGTTTCTGGTGACGCGTCCTAGTTGACACCACCCACCTCTTCCCCCAAGCAGCCACTGAGCTTCTTTCTATTACCATAGATTGTCTTTTCTAGAATTTCATTTAAATGGGCTTATACTGTACATACACTTTTGTGTCCATTAGTTTCATGTATCAGTGGTTCATTCCTTTTTATTACTGAGTAGTATTCCATTGAATACATATATCACCATTTGTTTATCCTTGTCCATGTGGATGGAAATTTCAGTTGTTTCCAATTTGAACTATTCCGAGTAGAGTTGCTACGATCATTCAAATATAAGTCTTTATGTGGACATATGTTTTTGTTTCTTTGCGTAACTACTTAGAGGTGGAATTATAGAGCCAAATGGTAAGCATATGTTAATTTTATAAGAAACTGGAAAACTTAGTTCTCAATGTGCTTGTTCCATTTTACATTTCCCCCAGTAATGTTTGAGAGTTCTAATTGTACCGCATCTTCTCCAATAAGTGATAGGGTTAGTCTTTTTAATTTTAGCCATTCTAATGAGTATACAGAGGTGTCTTACTGTGGTTTTTATTCACATTTACCTGATGACTAAGGATGTTGAGCTTTTTTCATGCACTTATTGGCCATTTGTAAAATTTTATTTGCAAGTGTCTGATCACATTTTTTGCCCTTTTATACTGTGTGTTTTATTATTGAGCTGTAAGCACTCATGATATATTCTGAGTTCTAGTCCCTTGTCAGTGGCTTGCCTTTTTCATTTTCTTTTCTAATTCTGATGAATGTTAATTTTGATGATGTCTAATTTATCTTTTTTTTTTCTTTTATGGTTTCTGCTTTTTGTGCCCAAAGAAATGTTTGCCCATACCAAGGATGCAAAGATTAGTATATTTTTTTTGAGAAATTATATGATTTTAATTTTTATGTTTAAGTCTGTAATCTATTTTCAGTTAATTTTTGTTTTCAACTTGTCATAAGAGATGAGGTTCATTTTTTTTTCCAGATGGTTGTACAGTTTTTCCTTTCCCCATTGAATTATCATGGCACCTTTGTTGGAAATTGATTCACCACAAATGCATGGCTCTATTTCTTAGGTTTGTATTTTTATTTTAAACATTGCAGATAACATTGAATGATATTATGATATTATGAATTGCTTGTCTTATATTTTAGTCACCTTAATCATTAACTGAGAACTATCTGGCAAGTTTTGAGTAGCCTAAACTCCCAAAGCCTCAGTTTTCTTATCCTTGGAGAATAATTATAAGACTTGGAGGATTGTTATCACTCACATTTCCCAATAAGGAGACTTGCACTGATTCTCCCACAGGAGACGGGGAGGGGAGGGAAGGGCAGAATTTGGGATTTGGTGAACATTTCTAGCTTCTCTTTGCACTTGCTTCCTTGTTCTTCCCTATCACAGAGTAAGTAACAAGTTAATACGAGCCGGATGCCCAGGCCTATGTGAAGAACTGACATTTGGGCTGACACTTAAAAGGAGAGAATGAACCAAGAAAATATTTGGAAGACTGTCCCAGAGGGACAGCAAGTGCAATGACTTGAAGCCCTCTTATCAGTCTGAGAGGGCTTCTGCTGTAGGAGTAAAAGAGGGACTAAGCATGGGGGCAGGAGGTGGATGATATCAAGGACAGCCTGATGATGGCATAGAACATGATCCAGGGAGTAGAAGGATACGTGTTTGGAAAAGCCATTTAGGTATAGCTTATGAGGGACCTTGAATAGTAGCTTTAGCAGAGTGGCTTGAATTGGTGGGCAACTGGGAACCAGGTTAATAGGGGACTGCCATGGTGGAAGGGATATTTTAAGATTAATTCAGAGCTACCTTGTGCAGAGTGACCATTGAATAATTAATTATCTAATTGGTTTTCAGAGTGAGTTTAGCACAGTTAGGAGGCTATTGCAAAGATGTAGGCTGCAATGATTTTCATGGAAACTGGAATGAAAGTAATCCCAAATGAGATGGCATTATATACCAAGAATCAGTAGCACTAGGTGACTAAAATATAAGACAAACAATTCATATTATCATAATATCCCATAAGTGTCTTCAATTTCCGGTGGAAACCCATGACAAAAGTTGAATATCCATCTCTCACAGTATGAGTATCTAACTCCTTTATAAGATATATATGTGCTCCACAGAAGCAGGTCTTTTTTTCTATGCAGTTCACTCATGTATCCCAAGGATCTAAAAGAGTACATGGCACATAGTAGGTACTCAATAAATGGAAAAGAAAGAAAAGGATTGAAAGAACAGAAAAGACATCTTGCATTTGAAAAAGATACTATAAAATGTAGGATCATCATCACTAAGCCAGAGGGTTAGGAGATGTTTCTTTGGTTAATTGCACAACTGAAAAGAAGTTATCACTTGGCATTTTTCAGATTCCCAAAGTTAAGAACTCATCAGGGAGGTTCTGAATGTCCAGGCCAAAAAATAATAATAAAAATGCTACAGTACGTAATAGATTTTGGATGTTTCAGCCTTTTGCTTTATGAAACATCCTGCAGATGTGTTATATTTACCTGGACTTTATACAATTTAGATCAACAGACAATAAGTACTCATTGATTCAAGCCCTTTTCTTGTTTAGAAGGCAGTCAAGTAATGTCAGTAAAGAGAGCTACTGCTCTAGGATAGTATCTAAAACAGCAGAACGGAATGGTCAGGTTCTTTTAAGTGTTAAAGTGATAGCATGACTTTGCAAATCATTTTTACTGTAATAATGGTATTTGGAAATTGGTATTCCTTGCTTGTTTACTTCAGTTCTCATTGCTGGAATGACCTCCCTCTTGTATAATCTGACATGGCAGGACTAGACGCCAATGCACATGCTTCAATATGATTGTCTCGGGCTGTTTGCTATAGTGTAAATCCATGAAGACTGTGTAAAGATGCTGTTCTGCATAGTTTATTTTGTCTCTCGGCCATAGAGTACTAAGCCCTGGACATTACTGTGTACAATGGGTTTTGAATTCCATGCCCATGGACTATAGCCAGCATCACGCACAGAAGTTAATGACCGATTGTTATCTTAGCCCATAGCTTGCATTCCTTTTGATAAGACTATTTCAGCAAGGGGGTGGATCACAAAGTACAGAATTAATTAAGGTCAAATCCCAATGAAATGTGCAATCTATTTTCTCAAGGAAAGAACTTGGAAGAATCATAGGATGAATTTTATATACTAAATCCCAATTTAAAAAATAATGTTTAATTAAACTTGAAGCTTAATTTCCTTCTTGTTTAAAGAGACAGAATAGTAATGCAACATAATTTAAATGTGCCAGTGCATCAGCAGACTGGAAACATTTATCATTGCTGTGAACTACTGTAATTTACAATGGTGATGAACCACCCTGAACATCCTAACAATCCAAGCACATCTAAATCATCCAGCTATGCTGACACTAGTTTATTAACATCTGACAGTAAAAATTGGTCTCTGGGAAACCATTGAACTTGGGTCCACTGGTGTACTGTTATTTAAAAATGTGGGTTTTGATGGAGCATGATCCATGAATTCAGCTCAGTGGCTCAGTGCACTAATCATTCCTGTTTTAATGCTTTACGAAAGTGCCAATCCCAACTGGGATTCTAACTCCAAATAAGAATGTACTGAATTTCTAGGTCTCTTATAAGATGTATTTTTCTTGGGGGATTATAATGCCTTTTTCCTCCTAATTATCCCCTGGTAGTTTTTCCTATCATATTAGGAAGTCCTTTAGATGAAATTAAAAATTAACTCTTTCTTGGAACTCATAAGTTATCCCTCTTGAGCTAAAGTCCTCTGTATGTTTCAGGCTTTCTCTTATGATGTTAGAAAAGCTACATTATACTTAAAGACTGTACTTAAAATGGGAATTTTAAAATGAAGGCAGTGACTTCTTTCATTACTGCATGTAGTCACAGGATCTTTCTTGTTCTGACTCCACATTTTGGGACATGGATAACTGCAATGGTGATTAAGTATCCCTGCAGGGGAGTGGAGATAAGTTCAGAGATAAACTGACAGGTGTACAGGGGTTTTTGTTTTTGTTTTTTAGGACTATATCTTCACACAGTAAGAGTTAGCCTTCCTAGCTATCTGGTAGTTTGTAAAACGATTTAAACTCTTTGAAATATAAATAACATTCTAAATTCAAATGAGATTAACTATACAAGCAACACAGTAATGATAAGAGTAAATGATACTTTCCTTCTGCCTCAGATATGGTTTTTAAATACTTTCCTAGAACTCTTGAGATGCTTGTAGTTCAGCAGGTTGCCAAATATTTATGGGCTTCAGTTTCTGCACAAGTGGAATAAGTTTGATGTAACTGCACCACGGGATGTCTCCCCTGACCTCAAGCCAGAAATGCGTGGCCTTCCCATGTGCTCCAAACTACCCTGAGCTTTTCACCAAGAGAAACTTTAGCTCACACAATATTCATCCCACACATGTGTTTACTTGACTGTATAGAGGTCAGGACTGATTCTCCAGCAACATCATATTTCCAGAGTATATGTTATGACATAGAGTAAAAGATCAGTCAATATTCATTAAATAAAAGGATCTATGTAGTATACAGGATAAATGTATGGCTAAGTAGGAAAGTACATCCAAAATCTATGCATATATAAACAACTCATTATTAAAATTATAATAGACAAGTATAGCCATAAAATCCTGGAGGACAAGAATCAGAGCTTTCGATATTTTTATTTGGTTGGTTGGATGTTGTCATCAGTTTTAACCTCAGAACCTGACATAGGGTCCTATACATAACATATCAACAACAACATATCACAACATATCAAAAAGTTGTCATCGTTGTTGTTTGTAATGATACACTAAACTCAAATGTCAATTCTTCAAAGAATCCTTTCCTCAACTCTTCATCTAAATCGAGTGTATAGTGTATTCACTCCTAGCCCTCTGTGGTTTTTACCCTAGCTCCTATCATACTTTGTAACTATAGGGATCTCTGTGTATTTGTTGACTGTCCATCTTTTTCGCTGAGTGACTCCCTCCCTGAAAGTGGGGCAGCTGTTTCAAAAACCTGTAGCTCCAGTGACTGAGACAGTGCCTGTTAAATTAGGCGTTGCTCAATATGAAGAAGGAAGGAGAGAAGGAAAGAATAAGGGAGGGAACAAGGTGGCGGGGGAGAGAAAGGAATAAAATTCTTTACTTAAATTTAAATTCAGTTAATGAATTTAATAAATCAAGGCTCCATTAAACCAATAAAAGGTATTCAGCTTTGTGCATGAATCACCTGCATAGTTGCATACTAAACTGTACCTTTCAACTTTTTTCTGTCTTTCCATGGGTGAGGCAGAGGGAACAACACTTGTATATCAACAAAAAAAAAGTTGAGAGGGAAAAAAAAAACAATCCAGACGTTGGTTTTACATCATGGTGATATATTCGCAAGTTAAAAATTCAAAATAGAAATTTTTAAAATCCTTCAGAAGGTGAAATGTATGGAACTGGGTAGATAATAGATGGAAGCCAAACACTACTTAAATTCATACTGAAATTATCCATCCCCCCAAAAACTGGACATTAAGAAAAATAAATACCTTTCCATTAAAAATGAAAGAAAAAGAATGCCTACATTCTTTAAACTGAAACTTGGGATTTATATCACAAAAGCAAATGAGAAATGTCAAATAAAGTTCAAGGGCAAGTTATGCAAATGGAAAATTAATGGGTTTATTTTTCTCTTTGTTAGGCATCATTTCCTAAACATTTGAAGCAAAGTATATATTTAAACCACATTTAGATTTATCTTTGACATCTTTTTAAAGAAAAATAGGAATTAAAATGCAATTTGCATATATTCTTGTACTTCATACTCTTTCCATCTTTTTAGCATTAATGTTGTAGGGAAAGCTATTCTTTTAAAAATGTCAAAAAGAACAAATTACTCAAAATGGCTCTGTGGATTATAAGTAGTCTGTTTTGCCTTACACTAATGTAATGAATTCCTTCAATAATATGATGTTTTTCCCAATTTTTCAAATAACAATCTTAGTGACTTTTCAATCAGAAAGCTGAAGGATAAGAAGAAATCTAACTCAATCAGAAAGCTGAAGGATAAGAAGAAATCTAACTCAATGTAAAATATTTCAGTATACTGATATACCAGCCAGCTATTTCTTGAGGGCAACTTTAAATCTAAGCCGAGTCACAAATGGATTGAGACTGGTGATCTCCCTTTGTCCTTTGGAAAACTATGTATATCACAAAATCAGTATACATTTTGACATAGCTGGCAGCCTTTGCTTGAAATGGCTTTGAATCAACTGAGCATCGAAACTCAATTTGCCTGGGGATATACTGGCCTTTAAATAAAGAGGGTTGATATTCTCTGGTAAAACAATAGAGAAATCTCCCAACATCTATAATTTTGTATATACTATAACTTTAACAGACAGTCTTGGTTTCAAGTCATCAACTGCTCATAAAATGATTATATATATTTTTTAGAACAGACGTATAATAAATGTTCTTTTAAGCTCACTTGAACACATATTTTTTTTTGAGAGTACTGATTTCATTACGTATTTTCTTTTATTTCTCCCAGAAGATTATTTTTGCGTTAACTCTCCGGCAACGCTGGTCCCGCAGAATGCCACCTGTTGGTCACACAGCCCTGTGACAGCATTGAAGATTGCTTGGCCTTAGTGAATAGATGACTTTCCATCCCTGATCTAGCCCAGGGGCAAAGGGCCTGCTCAGAGAAGACATGATGAGGCTACTTAGGAAAAATGAGACCCAAATTAGGAATAAGTAAATGTGGAAGCAGTTATCCATGGGTACATACTACCTCAAATAAATCAAAACCACGGTGCACATTGCTTAAAGCAGCCTAATACTTGCTCGCAACTTGTATCCTCACTTCTTTGCTGGCACTAAGTAAAATAAAACAGCAAAGGTGAAGCGCCACGTATATAAGGCAGCCTGTAGTGGGAATACGTAACTGTTGTCAAGTGTTTAATACCAGTGCATTTTATCTTTCTATGATTTAAAATGACTTTGGATCACTGCACTCAGTAATTTTGCACTCAGGAAAAAAAGAATTTATTTACTGAACGCAAGAAAAATATTTTTTTAAATGTTTGTCAAGATATCTGAGCAGTAAAAGTCCCTTATCTTTATAGGGTTTACTATAAAATACATTATTTGGGATATTTCAAGAGGTTGATTCATACATTTTTCAGACAATTGCTTTAAAAGAGTAAAAAAAAATCTTGCTTACTCCACGGAGGCATACTGCTGCTAAATTTTCCTTTCCTTTTATAATGGTACCTTCTAATATTATTCTTGAAAAGATAAAACTTAAATTTTAAGCCAAAATCCTTATGAATTATAATGGAAATGTTAAAGTAAAAACACAGAACAGTTGAGAGAGAGTGAAATGAGAGAAACTTTTCGGAAGACATAGTTACGATTATGATTTTAACAATAATGGTACTATCGTTTAGAAAAAGACAGTTTCAAAGCAGGTTAAACTCTCCTGAGGTAGCAGTCCGAGCTCTCTCTATGTATACCTCTAACTAACATAAATTAGACATAAGCAAGGCACCTAAAATAAAATACTCATACCATATTTTAAGTGATTCTAACTGCATAGCCTTCTCTAACTTTAATGCATCCAAATCATTTTTATCATAGAAATGAAGTTTGAAAATGTCAGCCAAAATCCAAATTCCAGAATTTTATTAACAACCAATAGTTGATTAAAGTGTTTATGAGATGAGTAAGAGAAAGGATCTCTCTGCTTTTTCTGCTGTGGCTCAGCATCTGCCTCGGTTATTTCATGCAATCAAGCACAATAGGCGTTAACCTGTTGGTATTAGCAGTTTGAGTATTGTGTCTGTTACTTACAAGAGATATTACCACAGGAAAGTTTGAATCCCAGCCGCATGGATTAGGGAAAGGAATTTGGTTTGGATAAAACTTGTATTGATGCTGAACAGTGTTCAGCTGTATAGCTTAAGAGCCCAGTGTATTATCTTACATGTGATAAAGTAAACCAGCATAAGTTATATGACATAATGGTTGATTTAAAGCACACACACACACAAATTAACCGCTTGCTTTCTGCCTCCAAAGCAAAGCTTACATTCACAGCTAACTGTATGTAAGCCACTCATAGATGCTTAAAATAAGAGGCACTTTGTTCTTGCCAGATTTTTAGCATCTTAAAATTCAAATGCCAGTACTCAAATACCAATTTCCTTATCAGCACGTAGACATGAAAGAAAAGGAAAAGAAGCTAAATAAGATGGTACATAAAAATTGAAACATGAATCTATCTGTTGAGTGATTAGTGGGAAGTTTTCTTCGGTATTGAATTGTTACAGCTTCCCACAATGAGAGCAATTGCACTCCTTTATTCCAGTCTCTGGTTTTTAATGTATCTCAAGACTTCCCAGACAGTGAAGTTTTTATTTTATTGAATGCCTTGACGTGGATGTGAGCTGGTTTCTTTGAATACATTCTAGAATCGATTTCTTCTGAAGATAAAGCATATTACCACTGTAGCAAGAGAAATAATTAGATTTGGCCATACTGCTTGTACAAGAGCTGTCTCAAACAGATGGGGAGCCCAATCCTTCAGTGGCTATAAACAAATAAAATTCAAACCAATGCTATATTTCAGTAAGACAAGTAATAGATTAAAATAAATCAATGACTAGTTGAATATAAAGAATATTCTAATTGCAGATTTCTATTTTCTAGATTTCTCCTCTCTCTCTCTCTCTTTCTCTCTCTCTCTCTCTCTCTCTCTCTCTCTCTCTCTATCCCTCCCTCCCTTTCTCCTTCTCTCTTTCACTCTTTCCCTTTTAGTTTGGTCATCGTATAATTCTTTGGCACCAGTGCCTGTATACAGCAATATGATTTTGTTAAATATCAAAGCTTAATTTTCCCAGAAGAACAAAGAAAGTTGTTTTTAAACTTTGATCTCATCATCAAGCTTCCATTCTAGAAGGGATATAGATACTTCAGGCCAAATTTGGCCTTGATTCCCTAAAAAAATATAGTAGTTTGAATTCAGATGGAATTGTAACTTTTGTACACATGAGGAATATGTTGGCCTCATAGCTTCAATCAATAAGCTATGAACTTGTATGGCCCAAAGTTAAGTCCTTCAATGAACTGTATATATTAAATCCAAGTCGTCTTCTTCAAAGGCCCCTAGCAGCGTAAAGAACACAAAGATGAAAGACTTGGTGAGAAGAGATAATTAAAACTTAATGGATGCTTATAGTATAAGTAGGTACAAAGAAAAATGATCACTTTAGGTATTCACAAAGAATTTATAAAGAGCTCTATGTGTTATGAGTAATTAATTTTGGGACAGTTAACACCATGATAATGACCCCTAAAGATGTGGGTCAAGGCTAAGTGCCCAACTCTCTCTTTTGTTATGTTTTATGGGGTTATTATATTTAATGGAAGAAAAAAAAGACACTAAATCCAAGAAAGCAGAAGAAAAACTGACCTCTCCTGAAAATTTCTATTGTATTGATTCAGATTAAAGCAACGACCTTTTGATTTTTCTTTCCTGAATGGCTTCTGCAGATTAAAGGGCATGACATGTACCTCGCAGAAACAGACAGATTAGGGCCTTTGACCGATGGTTACAGAAAGTAGTATCTCTTGCTTTAGGTGTAACTACAGAGGTATTCACTCCAATTGCAAATTGGACACAGTCTCTCAGGAAATGGCCCAGCCACCAACAAAGTAAGATATGGCCTAAGAGTGTCAGAAAGATGAGGGATAATTTTACAAAGCTTTCAAAACTTCAATCTCCAGTAAGCTACCATATCTGTCTAGTGGCAGCTACTTTTGTTTGTGTGTGTCAGATGATTCTAGCTTGAATGAGCTTTTTCATACACATTCTGTTTGAAGAAAAGTCTTGCTGTGCTCTTTTCTTTTGTCATTCATTTGTCTGTACATTACAGCAGCATTGCTTTCTCCCAACCCAGCCATCCCTCCTCAATTCTGTTCTCCCTCTCTTCATCTTCCTAACACTCTAAGTTTCTTAATGGAGCTAAAAAAAACACAATAGTTATTTTGGCATCAAATTTTGAATATGTTGACGGAGTTATTTTTCCCTTCTCATCTATATGATGTCAGTTGTATAGTGCACGCACTACTCAATATTGTCAACATAGGACAAATACCAGCAGAAACTCAGCTATAAAACATGCATTTGCCACAGGTGAGAGAGTAAACATAGATACAGGGACAAGCATTTAGAAAACTAAAATGTAAAGGGAAAAAGAATATAGAGTAAGGCTTACATTGATTTGTTGAGTTTGAGGATTCTCTATGTGCAAAGCAAGGCGTCTTGCGTGAAAAAGTCTAATATAATACCTGTATAGATGACCTTCAGACACTTTCTTGACAATCTGAAGTTCCTAAACCAATGAAACATGTAAAAATATGAACAGTGATTCTCAGGAAGGATGTAGTCAGAACGTAAAGAAGAAAAATTCTCAAACTTAACATTCTTACATTTTCTGTTTAAATTTTAAAATATTTCCTGATATAAGTTTGTTGTTGCAAAAACTGAAATATAAAACTATAAAAATAAATCCACTCACTTATGTAACAGGCCATAATCAGTACAAGCTGTTGAGAGAGAGAGTGAATAATTCACTTCTTCCTTATTAAAAAAAAAAAAAAAAAAAAAAAAAGGATGGGAATCACAAGAAGTCACACTTTAAGCATTTGATCCTTCGTAGCTGTGTCTTTCTGCTTCTCCTCAAGGATAAGAGGACAAAGGTCTTCTTAGAGGAGTGGATGCTTTGGAGAAAAAAAATAAAACCTGAATTTTTAACTTTATTATACAAAAGTAGAGAGTGCATATTGCCAATCTGGTATCATTTATCCCCTCCACATTATTTATTGATTTATTATTTGTTTATTGCTAAAATACTTTAAAGTAAATCATTTCACCTATAAATTACTTTAGAATGCATCTCTCATAGATGACATTTATTAATTTCTTTGATTTTACAGTACCACCATGCCATTATCACACCTTATACAAAAATAAATTCCTTAATATTAGCTAACATTCAGTCCATATTAAAATTTCTGACCATCTCAATAATGTATTTTTACAGTTAGTTTGTTTAAGTCAGGATCCAAACAACAGACATGCATTGCATTTTTTTCTCTTAAGGTGCCGGTATTCTATAATAATCTCTGTTACTTTTTTATTGGTATTTATTTGTTGATGAAACCAACCTTGAGGAGATTCAAAATAAAAAATGGCAAGAAAATTCCATGTAGGGGTCCATGAGCTGGAATTGAAATATATATATAAATAACAAACAGTATTCTTGTGGGGACGTGTTGGTGCAGGTGTGACATATTTATTAAATAATACACAGTGGAGTGTGGACTTAGTAAGGGATCAGTGGTTTTCACCTGACTGGCAAAGGGGTCCGTGGAACAAAAAAGGTTAAGAACCCCTGGCTTAGAGCAATACTAAGATTGATCCGTGGATTCAGGTGTTATCTGCCTGGTCCATGTATTATAAAGTTTCCTGTCTTTTCACCTAAAAGTCTCAGTATCCTTAGATGATGATTACCTAGAGCCATCATTCCATTAGATGTTACAAAATAGGGACTTTTAAATTTTATTATTATTTATCAATTTGTTAAACTGCCTGCATCTCAGTTTGACTAAGAATAAGCAGCTGTGTCACTTTCTGAAGGTAACAACAAAGTCTACAATTATTTTTTATACCAATTGAAGTCACAGACCTCGTGACATATCACAAAACACAGACCTTGGAAGGGTTCAGACTAGATATTGAAGGGAGTGAGTTAGATGAGGATATTTCTTCAACAGATAGCAAAATTATCTCTGTGTCATTCAATTTTAGATGATGGAGGATGGATGGGAAAGAAAATCACACCTCAGTCATGAATCTGTCCTCTACAAATTTGGTAGAGGGACATATGGTGGAATATTTTTCTTCACTTAATATTATGAGGTCCTTCTGCAAGCTCTCCACAGATTTTCTCTATTAGATTATCTCAGAAGGCCACAGCTAATGTTGAGTCCATTTCTCACTTTATATAAAAGTCAAGCAGGCAGAAGGCTGAAAAATCCATTGAAGATTTTACTTGGTGTTTTCTGTCTTCTCCAAATAAAGCCAGTCCAGGAGAATAAAATGTGAGTTGAAATAAGCTTATGTCCCAGGAGGCCCAAGGGTAAGCAAAAGGTTCTGGTAAAGAATTAGTAAAGGCTCAGAGAATGGATTCAAATAGAATTTGAAGGCATTGTAGACCCAAACCAACCTAATCTCTGAGAGAATAAAAACAAGGTCATCTTTTAAATGTGCAAGATCCTTTCCACAATAGCTAGTCAGTTGACTCTCAATTCTACTGTGCCACTAGATACAAAAGCATCAAAACGTTATCTTTCCTTGGCCAAGGAAGGGCTCTTTTTGAGCCACCTGTATCACCCAGTAGAGTATTTGAGAAGAATGCATTTCCTTTGCTCCTCCAAAGCTCCCTGTGAAGCGTGAGGCAGCTTCCTTCTCTCTCTCTCTCTCTCTTTCTTTCTCTCTCTCTTTCCCCTCGCCACACCAACCTAATAAAAAAGAATTTAATGTGGATATTTAAGTTTCAGGGACTTTGTATGAAAAGCTTCCATACACACATTTCCTGCTTGTCCACACCATTTTTTCCAGTACCTGCAAGTTACAGAGGTGACTTGAATGTTTGTGAATATTATGCTTTTCCTTAAGTTTGTACTCCCAGTTAGAGATATTAAAAGCAGCATAGCCGAGGACACAGACTTTGGAGACAGGAAGAATGGAGTTTAAATACTGGTCATGCCAGCCACCTGCGTGTCAAGTGACCATAAATCCATTTTGTAATCCAGTTTCCTATTCTGTAAAAGAAACATTAGAACGTTTACTTTTCAGGACTATTGCAGAGGCTATAGGTTGTATGTGTATCACACCTAGCCCAGTGCCTAGAATGTAGAGGATACTCAATAAACGTTAGATGCTACTATTATTATTTTTAGAGAAAGCCCAATTCCTAGAACCAACGTAAAAACATTATGTTTCTTTTAACCATGAAGCAAATCTAGTCTTTAAACAAGAACGACTGACTTTTACATGCCCGCTTTCCATGGGCTGGAGGGCATTTGCCTTCTTATCATCACTTTGCTGGCTTAGCCCTTGCTACATGCCGATGATTTCTCCCTAGGAGGAGTAAGAGAGCCAGTTTAAAATTTCTAAAACTCTTCCCTGTGATGAAGCACAAACTCAATCTATGAGGTTTTTAATTGCTGCAAGAAAGAGGTTCAGTAAAAACTTTCTATTGGGAGCCACTGACGTGCCTAGGGATACTAAATTCTATCTCCAGTCTCAATTCTATAATAAGACCTAAGATATTTAACCAGTGGCAGCCGCTAGCCTGCCTTTTCAAGAGCCTCACTTGAGAGACTGGGTTTTCTGCCTTGCTGTACGGTCCACACTCATCCTCTCCAAGGACAGTACGCCTTTCCCATGCCAATCCCCCTCAGAGGTTTGAGCCTTGCTGAATACTGGCAGACTTCCTTGAGGTCAACTCCCTGCCAGTTAACTAGGTACCATCACTGGGTCCTCTGCTGCCAATCCATAAAAATGAATTGAGGGCATCCAACCAGCTCATTTACCCGAGGACTCTGCTTACCTGGGCATAGACCTCTTATTGCTATACTCTGTGGACACACTCCTTTTTCCTCCTAGACAAAAACTTCCTTCAGCATCTGCGGGTTGCCCAGAATCTGTCCCACCCTTTTTGACTAGTGTGTTCCAGGCTGTAGTCTTCCCCAGTAGGTCCTGTGCAGCCACACCTTAGGCCTTGACGCAGGACACCTAAGTTCAACACTGTCATCTGCATCTTGTTTATGCTTGGTTATGGCCAGGGGAAGGTCATCAAACGGTGAGGCATGGCCGCTGGGACCTCTCGGTTAGGAAGCTCTTATTCTGTGATAACTCCTCTGCCAATGGCAGGAAGCAAAGAGGGAACCTATTTCTTTACTTTCTTCTCTGGCTCACTTCAAGGAATTTTGTGTTGGCTTGTAGAACAAAAAGATCATTGATGAAGAATGTCTAGAACATTAATACTGCAATTAACCAAAAAGAAAACCACAGAGAACACCAAAAAAGGTTCAAGAAAAAGAAAAGGTTACTAATCACACCACCCACAAGTAAACATCATTATTACATTAGAGTATTTTTTGTACATTTATCAACCTAAACAAATTTAGAATCATAATATATAGTCATCATTTTTAAAAATTGGTATTAGCTCATAAATTTTTAGCTTCAAAAAACAAGGAAGAAAAGTTACAGGGTACAGAAAATCTAATTAAGCATATTGTCCCACTGCTGAGCCTGTTATAAATGTTGACTAAAATTGATGGTTAATTGATCATCACTTGAAAACATGCCCTTGATTACTAAAAATTATTAAAGTCATTCATGTTTTACAACAAAGCTGGCTACTAATTTGAGTATTTCAAAGATCTAATAGTTAGCTAATTGGAAAATTCTGGTTTTAACCTCTTTTTCTATCATATGACATCAACCAAGTTACTTTTTCTGAGCTTCAGTGCCTTCCTCTTTAACATTGGATATTGACATATACTGAGCATAAAATGTCTTTCTCAACCCTTCCACTACTATAACATACATGGCACGTGACAATTTCATGTACTACA
>JAQZBX010021473.1:0-32221 GCA_029593785.1 Cabassous unicinctus
AACAATTAAAAACTAAAAAGTAAACACAGATGAATAAATATATACATTTCTCCATTAAATGTAATGGATACATATAAATTTTTTTTTTTTTTGTGGATCAAACAATCTGTTACACAATATATTTGGTTCATAGTAACGCATTCCTACAGTATTTGTCCTTTTGTGTCTGGCTTGCTTCACTCAGCATAATATCCTCCAGATTCATCCATGTTGCCATATGCTTTACGACTTCATTTCTTCTTACAGCTGCATAATATTCCATGGTCCAGACCCTTTTGCCAGAGGGTGGCCCAGACAGAGGCACCGATTCTGAAGACGTCCAGGGCTGTGGGTGAAACCAGGACTGGAAAGAGCCCTGCAGACCTTATCCAACCTCCTAAATTTATGGAGGGAAAACTGAGGCCAGGGAGGTGAAGTAACTTCCCCAAGGTCACAGGGAAAGTCAGTGGCAGGGCTGAGACCCGGACACAGGTCTCCTGGCCTCCCGTCCAGCCCTCTGTCCACGGTGGCATCGAGAGGGGGCATCTTGCAGAGCAAAGAGCAGGGCTCCGGAGGAGATCTTATTTTTGATGGTGCCCAAGGCACTGTGCTAAAGACTTTCCAACATCACATTCTTGACTCCTCACACAGCACTGGGGAGGGCACTATTTCATCCCTAATTGTCAGAAGGGGAAGCTCAACAACTTGTAGCAATTTGCTCAAGGTCACACAGCAGTAAGGAGCACAGCCCATTTGGAGCCCAAACTCCTAACACATACCTATGCTGCACCTTAGCATGAGAAGCAGATCGGGTTTTTCAACACGGTTTGCAAAAGGGGGAGGCTGTCTCTCTCCTCAAGGCTGTTTCCAGAATGAATGAGGGTGCACGTGGCCTGGGCCACGGGAGGTGCTCGGGACACGGCAAATGTGCAATGGGCAGCTAATCCCTAAGAAGTCCAACAGACATGAAGAATTTTCCTTTCCCTTTGAAACATGAACCTCCTGCCTACATAAGCTGGTTGGAAGGGTGCAGGGAGAGGAGAAGATGACAATGTGCTGGCAGAACAGTGAGGAAGAGGAAACAGAAACAGGGGAAAGAGGCCATGGGCTAAGTGTACCCAGGAAGCTGGCTTCTGAGGGGCCAGGCCCACCTCACGGAGGACCAGGTCAGCCACAAACTTCCCTGCCCACAGAGGAGCCACCTCCTCAATGAATGGGTCGGGCCTTCGCCATCTGCGTCCTTCTGCCAGCTTCCACCACCCTTCCAAAGGGCTGGAACCACTGAGCCACATTCCTGGCCCCGGGGCTCCTCAAAAGCCTCCTCTTGGTTAACCTCATGAGCCTTGGGCTCTCTTCTATAAAATGGGGGTGTGGATAACAGTGTGTCTCCTCAATCTGCTTTGAGAATTGGTTGCTAACTCACGTGTAAAGCACTTAGAAGATGCCCGGTGTGGAGCAGCCTTCAGCGTTAGCTGCCGTTGTTGTGTTCTTGCTGTTTTTATTATCCCACCCCAACAGCCAGAAATGGAGCAAGCTTCCTCCTGAGCCGCAAGGAACTTTATCCTTTTTCTTTCGCAAACAGCCAAGCTGGTCTCCTCCCCACCCCCAGACCAAGTCCTTGAATTTAATTCAATCATGTTCTCCAAGCACCTACCATGAGACAAGCAAGAAGCAGTGCCCACCCTGGGAGATGAGGAGGCAGACTTGGGTTTGGATCTCTTTGAGCTCCTGTGGTCAGCAGTAAGCACATTTAGGATCTGGGGAAGGACAAAGAAGGGATCCTTCATTAGACCTAGGGATGAGGGAAGGCTTTCTGGAGGAGAAGAGGAAAGATGGGAAGGACGTCCCAGGGAACGGGAACCACACAGTCCAAGGCTGGGAGGTATCAAATGCCATGGGTATAAAGAGAACCAGAGGTGATTTAGTATTAGGAGAGGAAAGGTGTAAGGCAGGGAGAGGGAGAAGACGGGCCTGGAGGGGCGGGGGGGAGGCGGGTTGCGGGGAGGGAAGGCAGGTCCAGGGCCTCTGTGCCCAAGTGCAGAGAGTTTGGACTCTCCTTGCAGGTGACTAAGGCCAAGGCAGTGGCAGTGTCTATATTTTAGAGCACTTCCCCCTGTGCTGTGGGTAGGAGTGGGGAAAGAGAGATGAGGACAGTGGACAGGTGAATACCGCCAGCATTACAAGGAGTGATGAGACCAGCCAGAAAGGGAGTGACAGGAGGAAAGGAGAGGAGGAGGCGGACTGCAGAGAAGTTCAGAAGGCAAAATTGTTCGGACCGAGGCGGTAGGCAGAATAACAGAGTAACCCCCACAAAGATTTCCCCTTGCTAATCCCTGGAATTTTGAATTTGTTATGTTACAGGGCAGGGGAGAGTTAAGGTTGCAGATGGAATTAAAGTTGCCAATCAGATGGCTTTAAGATGGAGAGAGTATCCTGGATTATCCACATGGGCCCAATGGAATCACAAGAATCCTTAAACGTGGAAAAGGGAAGCAGCAGAGTGATGTGACGTGGGAAAGACTCAACCAGCCATTGCTGACTTTGGAGATGGAGGAAGGGGCTGTGGGCCAAGGACTGCAGGTAACCTCTAGAAACTGGAAAAGGCAAGGAAACAGATTCTCCCCCAGGGCCTCCAGAAAGAAATGCAGCCCTGCTGACACTGATTTTAGCCCCCATGAGATCCACGTCAGACTTCTGACCTCCAAAACTATAAGATAATAAATTCGTGTTAAGCCGCTAAGTTTGCAGTAATTTGTTACAGCAGCCATAGGAAACTGATACAACTGTCCTGTTGGAGGAGGCTGGGGGAAGGGGTCTGAAGGACATGTGGCTTGGTGGCTGGGAGGCTGGCGATGCCACCAACCATTAGAGGCAAATACATGGAACAGGAGGAGTCCACAGCTCCCTGGTCTACCTCGTCTACCATAATCCAATGTGAGCCCAGAGTCCACTGATCCCCAGGGAAGGAGGAGGGGCAATTAGGGTACAGTGGCTGTTGTAGGATGAGTGACTGGATGGCAAGATCCCTCACAATTCCTTGAGTCTCATTTTCCAAGTATGGAAACAACCACACTTGTTAAGCTTTCGCTTCCAGAACAAGCCAGAGAAACAGAACTTAAACCTCAAGGACTGAGGTCAAGGTGGAGTTAGAGGCCCAGGGCCGGGAGGCATAAGTAGGAACACTGTGGGCTCTCAGGGCATAAAAGAGATATGGGTTTTGTTTTTGTGTTGTTTTTTTTTCCTGGAGGAGAGAGAGCAGGTGGAACTGGCTGGAATCCTCTCCCACATCGCTTTCCGCAGCAATTCCTCCCACCCCCACAACCCCACCCCTTCAAAATAAAAAAAATTTAAAAAGAGAGAGGGCGCCTGCTCGCAGGGGAAGCGTGGGGCTCATCCCCGCTGGGCCGCGCTGGCCCCTCCGCCAGGCTTCGTTCCCCGCCTCCCCCGTCCCTTTGTCTTTGCTCCCGCGCTGCTGCGCACATGGTCGCCTGTCAAATTCCCGGCAGCTCCGGGGAACACGTGTCGGGAAGCCGGAGGTTTCGCCGTCCTGCGTAACCATGGAAACTGCAGCCAATCGGAGGCCTGCGCTGCCCACTGGGGCGGGTCCGAGCGCTCCCGGGAGCAGGCGGGGCTGGACGGGCGGGGGGCGGGGCCGGGAGAGCGAGGGGCGGGGCCGGGAGAGCGAGGGGCGGGGCTGAGGAGCCCGAAACCCGGCCCCACCCGGAGCAGTCCGCAGCGCCTTGCCCGCCGTGGGCGCCCTGGACTCGCCTGACTGACGTGCCGAGAGTGGCCACGCGGCCGTTATCTGCATCGCGTATTTTTGGTAACATTTTGACAACGTTTCCCTGGAGCTCCTGGGATTTTCTCTGTCTTTGAAATATCAGGTTCAGAGTGAAAAATACAGAGTCAAGCACATCTGGATTCAGATCCCAGTAGCAACATTTACAAGCTGCGTGGCTTATGCAAGTGACTGATAACTTTCTGTGCCTCAGTTTCTTCATCTGGTAGATGGGGTAGCTGAGAGGCTCCCGCGAGAGAGCAGTGATTAGCCCACCGCTGACATCAGCGGGCACTCAGGAAATAGCAGAGACCCTTATGGCTAAGGTCCTTGTCCTGCCACTCTGGAAAGAAGGGGGTGAAGAAGCCACCCTCTCAGTGGGGACTTTCTGGGGTGCTGACCTCTGACCTCTGACTGGCTGTCCAAGGCAGGTTCCAACCCTAGCCTCAGCGTGCCTGTCAGCAAAATTGGAAGATCACAGTCCTATCTGCGCCTTCATCCAGGGGCAGGACACCAGGAAACAGCGTCCTGGGACTGTGCTGACCAGCAGCCGGGCGACCCACACAAACACTTTTACCCCTCTGGACAAAGGCATCTTGTAAAACAGTGAGGATGATATCTGCCAGCTTCCCACTCAGCCTGTTGGACAATCTGAAATGAGGAAAGGGATTCTCAAAACCTCTGTTTATTTCAAGTAAGCCTAGGAGAGTTCTGTGTGCAGCAGAAACGGATAGCACGCTGGGCCAGGAGGGACCAGGCTCTCTCATGAGCTTCCCCAGGGCCCAGTGTGGGGCCTGGGACAAATGTCCCCTCACCAGGAGCTTCTGTTAGATGGAATTTTTCTTTTGCTTTTATAAAGAGGTTGAAAATGTATTCATTCATTCACTCACTCACCAGTTTTCTATGGGTCTGCGTGGGCCAGGCACTGTGCTATGTTACTAGGGCTGCAGCAGTGAACAAAACACAGTCCCTGCCCTGAAAGAGGTCACCGTCTGGCCAGGGAGACAGACACTAGAGAAATAAACATGCAAACAAACACGTGGCCACAAATATTCATAAAGGCTCTGAAAGGAAAGCTCAGGGAGTCATGAACACGAAGAAGAGAAGGTGAGACTGGGGGTAGAGCAGGCAGGGCAGGACTGAACAGGAGACAGTCTGGGGAGGAGTGGAGGGAAACTCTTCCAGGCAAAGGGAACAGCAGACAGGGAGCCCTGAGGCCATGAAAAGGGAGAGTGAGTGTCCCAGAAGCCAGCAAGAGGAGGAGCTGGCAGGGGCCAAGTCAGACAAGATCATACTGAGGATCTCTCTCCACTTTAGAAAAGGGCCATAAAATAGGCGCAGGAGGTATTTAGAGGAAGACTCCACCCCTGGATTTCAAAGTTATCCCCTGGGTTCAGCCCATATTCAGTCGGGTCTCACCTGCCTCCTACCTCTTCCAGTTGGAAGGTATTGGATGATCTGAAATCAGAAGTTTCTTTATTACTTAGCATGCCCCACTGACTAAGACAGAAAAAGAGACACATTTATTGAAAGATTTTTAACACGAAGTTTAGAAAGAAGGTTAGGGTTGGGTTTGGGGTTAGGGTTGACGTTAGGTTGGGGTTGGGGTTACGGTTAGAGTTGGGGTTTGAATTAGAATTGGACTTGGTGTTGGGATTAGAGTTAGATTTGGCTTTAAGGTTAGGGTTGGGATTAGGATTGGGTTTAGGATTGGGTTGGGAGTTAGGGTTGGAGGTGGGGACTGTGAGCTCCATGAATCTACTTATATCATGAATGCCCCAAAGAATATCTGATATAGATATACGTGCCCAATTTATATTTTTTAATGAATGAATAACTATAGCTCACTGTTAACCAGAAAAATAAAGTGACCAAGCAACCTCATTTCTCTCACTATTCTGGATATTTCTCTGGGTCTGGCCCTAAGCATGAAAAGGCTGATAAAGCTTACCTGTGCATTGGTAATTATATATTCTTTCTCTAAGACAACTGAAAATCATACCAAGGTAGAAAACGAGAGCAAAATAGTCTGTGCATGTCAAATGGGTGACCAAGGAAGGGGAGTGGGGAGCCCAGAGACAAAATACCTCCAAGCAGTCAAGGTGTGGGGGTGGAGATGGTTCCAGGCAACGGTCACAACAAGGGCATGGGCAGGGAAAGCCAAGAGGTCCAAGGAACCAGATCAGGCTGGAAAGTGGAGTTTGGATGAGGAGGCTGGGGGAGAGAAGGTGAAGGGGTGAGTGATAAATCTAAAGGACTGTGCAGACAGTAGATCCTGAAAAACCCGGTAAGCCATGTCAGTGTAACCCTACAACTCCTGGGGCCCATGTGGCCTCTGCAGAGTCCCCTGAAATTGCCCAGGGCGGCAATCAATTATGTACAGAGATTGCCAATGTGTTCTGTGTCTTGCAAAGACTATTAAGTGGGGTCCAGTTTATGCCCCTCAGCAGCACTTCTCAATCTCACACCGTTCCCTCCAAGGCTCTGGAATCACGTTTTCTGCGGAACCCCTCACTTGCAGGCTCCCTGCACGTGCCTTTCCTGTCTTCCCCCTGCTTGCTCAGTTCTTCATTACGCAGCCCAACTTACCCTTGCTGACTCCAGGGTTTGTTTCCTTTCTGTCTTCACTTCACAGAGTACCCCCCACCCCACCCCCCAACAAAACACAGCCCGGAACGGTACACATCCCTGCCCCTCCCCTCCTGCGCCGCATTCTGCCTCTCCCCACCCAGCCTCATGGCTGGCCCGGAGCGGTTGTATGTTCAGGCTGGGGGAGCTAGAGCGCCCCGTGGATGGCAGGGCAGAGGGAGGAACTGAACAGACCAGAACAAGATTGTCTTTTGTGAGGCCTAAGTGAAGTGGGGAACATTCCCTTGTCTTGTCCCTGTTAGAATAAAAAGATGACACCATCTCCAGTGGGCAGTAGGGGGACATGGGAGGGCTCTGAGCCACAGAATGAAGCAGTCGGATTTGGCAGCTCCTTGAGCTTTAGTGGGTGATCCTCCACAGCACCGAGAAGATGCTGATTAAATCTGTGAGCTGAAGAGGTCAGTGGTGAATGAATGAGTGAGTTTGAGCTTCGTGAGCATTCTGAATTTTCACGCAGGGCTCAAGGACCCCAGGACAATTGTACTCTCATAAGTCCTTGTTCCTCACCTTGGCGCCAGTCAGCCAGGGGTCTGCCAACAACACTGTCCAGGCTCACAGGGGCAGTGGAGTGGGTGCCCAGGGTCCCTCGCCCACACAGAGGGGCATCTAAACTGGCTTCACCAGTCTGCTGGGAATGGCCCATGCTCCCCTGGGCAAGACCTACGGTGCCCGGGAAACCTCCCAGCGCTTTTGGCTCTCGCTATAATTCTGGTTTCCAGCAACATAAAAATAGCTTCAAGGACATACAGGGGTTGGGAAGGAGGGAGGACTTGTCTCCTATCTCTCCCTCTCCAAGACCCCCCCACCCCACCAGCCACCCATGTGATTCAGGATTTGAACCTGGGTCTGTATCTTTCCATGGACTACAGGCCAAAACTCTCAAAGCTCATCAGCCAGCGGCCCCCATCACCCCGCTTCAGGGTAGAGAGAGACAGATGTAGAAGTCGTGCAGAAAAAGCATCTGAAATCCCTCCCACTGCCAGTTCTGAGCACGACTCCTGCAGAGCCCCAGCGCATGATGGGAGAACGGAAGAGGCTGCAGTCCAGAGCCGAGCCTGGGGAGCCTGCAGGATAGTCGGGGAGCTGGGGAGAGGGGGGCTGCCCAGCCTCAAGGAGGCTTGCAAGGCTCTGCCAGGTCTCCTGTGCTTTGATTCCTCAGACAGTGGGGAAGCAAACCGTGTGCCCCAAACCACCTCCAGGCCCTGCAGAGCCCACCTTGAGGCTGGTGAGACCCCAGCGGCAGCTAGAGCCTCCAGCCAGGAGTGGGGGGTGGGCAGGGGGGCACAACTGAGGCCCATGTATGAGTGCTGACTGTGTGCCTGTATCTTCTCCTGGACCCTTCAAAGCCCCAGGAGGGAGTTACCATGATTTGTCCCCATCACATAGATGAACAAAGTGAGGCTCAGCAAGTGACACGGCCAACCACAAGGCACACCAGGCCCAAGGCTGGCAGAGGCAGAGCCAGGGTTTGATCCCAGGGTGCTCACCTGGGAACCCGAGCTCTATGTCTACACCAAAGGGATGGGTTGAGGGTGGGACCTAAGGGCTGGGGACCATTTTCTTCCTTGCCTCCCAAGGCCCCAAAATAGAGACCTGATTTTCTGGTGGAGGTCTCCTCCCCTCGGCTCCACAAATACCCACTTTCCCAGGCTGAACCCAGGGCGGGGCTCTCAGGAGCTCGTGCCCCAGCAGTACCTATTTCTGGCTGCAACCTGGGCCTAGCCACAAGTGGCTTTCTGTGGTGGCCTCGGCCTCAGCCCACAGCCCTGGCCCAGACCCTGTCCAGGCCTCCAAAGGGCTCATTGTCCGGCTGCCTCAGCCGCTGAGCCTGGCTCCTGGGCATCCAGAGTGGGGGGCAGAAGGTGACCTGGGGCAGAGGTAGAGGGGCTCAGGGTGGACTTAGAGGCCTGTGTGAGAGCTGCAGCCGACTCAGAGGATACGCCAGCATCCACTGCGCCCTCGCAATACAGAAAACAGACTCCACCTCGGGGCAGGCCTCGGGACAGGTCTCAGAGACACAGACTCAGCTGATGTCCACCCACCCCACCCCCAGAGGTGACAACTGCTGGGAACAGCCGCCTTGTCCACAGGGAAGCATGGAGATGGGAAGCCAGCGCTGGGATTCCAGTCGGGATTCCAGTGCTGGCTTCTCCAGTGCTTTCTGAGCCTCAGTTTCCTCATCTGTACAAGGGGACAGATATCACTCCCATTTTAGAGATGTGCAAACCGAGGTTCAGAGAGGTGACTGGCCTGAGGCCACACAGACAGGAATACTTTACATTGAAAAGTTATTAGGCACCCAATGGAATAGCTGTGAAAAAGAATGACGTTCCGATAAATGCGACGACATGGATGAAACTTGAAGACATCGTGTTGAGCGAAATAAGCCAGGCACAAAGGGACAAATACTGTATGATCTCGCTGATATGAGGTCGTTAGAATAAGTCAACTAGAAAGTCAGAATCTAGAGTATAGGTTGCCAGGGGACAGAGTAGGGGTAGAGAACAGGAAGTTAAGGCTTCAGGTGTGTGGAGTTTCTATTTGGAATGATGGAACTGTTTGGGTAACAGATGGCGGTGGTGGTGGACGTACTCAACAGCACTGAAGAGAGTGTACAGCTGAGAGGAGGTGCGGGCTGGGTCAGTCCCAGCAGCAAGCGCTGTCCCCATCACCCCTGCACGAACACCCTTGCTCTTTAGAGATCGCTCAGTGAGGCACAATGACTGTAGGGGGCCTGGGCCGTGGCCCTCTGAGGCCCCCATCAGTGCTCAGTCCCCTGCAATTCTTCTCCACCCTCCCACTCCTCCTGTCCCACTCTGAGGCACAATGCCCCATGGAAATAGGAAGTGGGAGCAGTTGACATCAAAACAGGTAAGAAGGAGAAGACTGATAAGAAGGGGCAGCTGGGTGGGAAGGTCAAGAGCACAGACTTGGGAGCCCCATTGCAGGTTCGAGTCTCTCCCCCACCCCCACTCTGTACCAAGGGGGCGACCTTGGGCAAGTCACTTCAGCTCCCCAAGAGTGAGTTTCCCTCTCTGTAAAATGGAGATATGGCAAAACCCACCTCCCAGGGTCACCGAGAGGATGCCAGGGGATCATCCACTATCCACTGAGATAGTGCACATTCTTGGCACTGTAGATGCTGGCTATTATTTTTTTGTTATTGTGCTTATTACTTTCACCACCATTTATAATCCTGCTGCTGCTATGACGGCTGCTGTATCAGCAGCCCCAGTGGAGAAACAGCCTTCGTGAATGCTTAGCCCCTGTTTGGTGATTCCGTGTAGCCCAAGAGCACCGCGTTCCTGTGCACACTGCACCCCTCCCCTCTCTCACCACCTTGCTGCCTCCAGCAGGGCAAACACTTCATGAGCTCCTAAGGTACCCAAAGGCCCCTACAGGGCTCCAGAGGCCAAGCATCACGCCAGAGATTCCATCTCATGGAATCCTCACCACAGCCTATGAAAGAATGACCATTATTATCCCCCACTTCACAGGAGAGAAAACTGAGACCCAGAGAAGTTGGGCAACTCTTATGAGGCCACACAGCTAATAAAGGATTAAGACGGGATTTGAACCCAGGTCATTGCCCTTACCTCCTGGGCTACACCCCTATTCCTAGCATCTAGCCCAGTTGGAGACTTCAAGAAGTGACCTTGGAGTAAGGGGGATGGGATCCAAAAATGCCTCCACCCTGCGCCCCTAGAAAAGTCCAAGAAGAGATGGCAGCGTTCAGGCCTCAGCAGCCGAGCCCAGGCTGGAGCACTGTCTTGAGCCCTGAGGGCTACAGGTCTGAACCCAAGCAGCCACAGAGACCCAGCCCTGAGCGGCTTCCAGATGAACTGCCTCATCCTTCAACCGACTTTTGGAGCCAAAATGCAGAACTTTGCATTTCCTTTTGCAAGTTGTGGACACTGGGGAAATCTTTGTGAATCTTCATTCCGCCCAAACAGGGACCCAGCACCTCCCCCAAGCTCTGGGTTCTGCAAAGCTGATAACCATCCCAAGACCCTCTCTCCAGCTTCTTGGGGTGGAAGCTAATCTACAATCTGGGTCATTTGCTCCTTGTTCTTCCCTCTACAAAATCACTCACTTCTGGGGACGTGGGGGGATGGGGAGTGGGAAGTTCCTAAGCAACAAAAACAATAGCTGAGGACAATGACTCTAACCCCATTTCTCTATCTTGTAAATCTCTCATTCAAGCATTCAGCAGATTTACTGCCCAGGCTGTGCCAGGCACGGTGGGGATTCGGGATTCAGGTCCCTGCATCAAGGAGCTCCCACAGGGGTGGGGATGAGGGGGTGGAGGGGGGAGGGGGGTGGTGGTGGTGGTGACACAAGCCACCACTCTAAAGCCTCTGCTCTACGCAGAAGCTGTGTGCCTGGTAGTTTTGGTCACTATCCCACTGAAAGTGTGTCCTATCACCAGTTTATGGGCAAATTATTTTTTTTTCATCTAACAAATTTCCATCGAACAGCTACTAAGTGCCTGCCATGTGCAAGGGAGCAGAGCTACAAAGATGACAAAGTTCCACAGGTCCCTGCCCCCTTGGAAGATGCACCTCAGTAGGACAGGCAGACCTTGAACAAGAAACAAAAAGATAAAGGAAGGGAAGGAAGAGTTATATATTGCCATAAACACTCTGGAGAAAATACAGGAGAGAAAAATAACAGGAAGGACCCGTTATTGGGGAGGGGATATTTAAAAGAGGTAACATTTAAACTGAGACCTAAAGTTTGAGAAGAGACTAGCCATGCAGAATGCATGGAAAAGCATTTCAGGTAGTGGAACCACCAGCACGAAGCCCTGAGGTGGGGGCCGGTGTGGCGAGTTGGAGGGATGGACAAAAGGCCAATGTGGTTAGAGGGGTACAGCGTAAGCAAAGGCAGAGGGCCAGGAAGGGACATGGCAGGGCATATACTCAGGAAGATAGTAAATAAAATCTACTGAGAATATTCATTTCAGGCAGGAGGTAGGAGGGGCATTCCCCAAGAGCCAGAACAACTGGCAATGTCAGGGCAGGAGTGAGAAGTCATCCATCCATCCATCCATCCATATACATACATACATACATACGTACAACAAATATCGACTGAAATCAGAGTCTAATGGTGGTGACAGAGAGGGAAACAGGTAATTACAGCTCATTGTGATCAGTGCTGTAATAGGGAATGCACAGGGGACTGTAGGAGTCCAAAGGAGGCACCTAACTCAGCAAAGGGGTGAGATGGGGCAATCAGAGAAGACTTCCTGGAGGAGGTGATGCCCAACCTGAGACATAGAGAACAAGCAGGACTTAGTCAGGCCAAGAGGCAGGGAAAGGCAACTCAGCCTGAAGCAACCAAACAGCACCTGCCAGACCCAGAGTTTAGTCTTATGGGGAGCAGAGCAGCTCAATGTGGCAGAAGCAGAGAGATTCAGGGACGAGTGGTGAGAAGTGGGCTTGCAGAGGAGGGTGGCCAGGGCCAAATCTGCCAGGACCTTCAGAAACACGGTGGAGAGAGCACGATCTTTATTTGGAGGGCAGTAGGAGCCCATCAAGACTTCTGAGAGCAGGAGAGATGTGGTCAGATTTTCTGCTTAGAAAGATAACTCGGACTTCTGGTGATGGTTGAATGGGTTATTCTAACCAGCTTTCCAGCTGAAGGCAACTAAAAAAGTTGAAATATCTATATCATATAGAGATAGAGATAGTGGTATATTTGCAAGAGCATTAAAAGCTTACAAAGAAAGCAAGCTATTTCCAGACAAACCTGAAGGGAACACAGGAACAGTTTGGAAAAGGGAGCATGCGTGGAAGTCACTTTTACCTAAAGAGCACTTTCCAAGCCCAACAGTCTTCCCTCTTCCAGCTGTAAAGAGCAAGCAGGACAGAAATGAATGCCCAAGGCCCACAGAATGTGGAAGGTCTATAAGGAGATCTTCCCACAATGAGCTGGGACCCAAGGGGCTACATCCTCAAGGAGAGAGTGACCAGTAGTGGACCATCCCTCCTGAGGAAGCACTGCCCAGTTTGAATCCCTGGGTCTTCCAAGGAAATTCAAGCTTGGTTTAATGTGAGCCAGACAGGTAATATCTGCAAGTGCCTTATAGAAGCCAACAAAAATTCTCTCTGGAGAAAGTTACCTTCATTCCAGGCCTCAAATTATCCCTGCACTTAAATTTTCAAATACTATGACCAGCACACAAAGAAAACTAGGCACAAAGGAAATAGGACATCAAGAGAAAAACCAAACAAAAACATTAGAAACATACCTGCAAAGTTTTCAGATATTGGAATTAGCAGTCACAAACTATAAAAATAACTATGTTTATTGTGTCTTAAAAAATAAAAAGACATGCTTGAAATATCACCAGGGAACATAAAGCTATAACAAGTGACATAGAAAATCTATGAAAGAACCAAATAGAAATGAACATTATAATAACTGAAAGTAAAACTCAAAGATTTTATTTCTTGACCTGCTGGTGATGGTCCCACAGACATTTGGCTTATAATCATTCATTAAACCACATATTTATTTTTCACTCTTACACAAATCTGTATATTTTATGCATTGATAAAGTATTTTTATACATGCATGTTATATTTCAAAATAATAAAAGATAAAAACACGCAATTGATAAGTTTGATAATGGATTAAATGCAGTCAAAGAAAAAAGTAAGTCAAAAGAAAATATCCAGAATGCAATGTAGAGAAACACAAAAATGGAAAAAGGAGAAGAGAGAGTAAGAAACAGAGAAGATAGAAAAGACAAGAGTTTAATTGGAGCCTTAGAAGAAAGAGAAAATGGGCCAGAAGCAATTTTTAAGACATAATGGCTGATATTTCCCCAAACTGATGAAGGACACCAAGCCATAGATCCAAAACACCCAAAGAGTCCCAATAAAGATAAATAAAAAGAGTCTACACCCCAACCCATCATAGTGAAACTGAAGAAGACCAAAGGCAAGGAGAGAACATACCTAAAAGCAGCCAGAGAAAAAAGCCATATTTACTTTCCAAGTCTCTCCAGTTAGACTGACAGCTGACTTCTCAGCACAACAATGGAAGCCAGAAGGCATGCAGAATATTGCCAGCCTAGAATGTGATCCACAGAGAAAGATCACTCCAGCTGCTGAACACAGAATGGAGTGAAGGGGCCAGACCAGAGGCTGAGAAGCCAGCCAGGAGCTGAGACGAGGGGAGCCTGGTCCAGGTCGGCGGCAAGGGGGAAGGAGAGAAGTAGATGGTTCTGAGAGACACTGAGGAAGTAGAACTTGAGGGACTTGGTGTTTATTTGGGGGAGATAAGGTGAGGGAAGTGGCAAGAGCGAAGGCCATGTTCTGGCGTGAATGGAGGGGCTCCCACCAAGATGTGACCCAAGAGGAAGAACAGGTTTAGGTGGAGGTGAGCTTAGCATTGGGTGTCGTGGTCACACAAGATCAAGGCCACTGAGTACCCAAAGGAAGGGAGACTCTCCTGGGCAGAGGGAGCCAGAAAGGGTTCCTAGAGGAGGAGGAAGTACAGCTGGGCCTTAAGGGCAGGTACCAAGAGGACAAGATGGCCAGTCCGCAGAGCATAGCACTCACAGCTCTAGAGAGCAGTGAGGGTGAAGGCAGGGCATGGGAGAGAGTGCAGGCTGGGCAGGAGGCTGGGCAGGAGGCTGGGCTGAACCTGCCGGAGCCCCAGGAACCAGCAAAGAGCTTGGCTCATGGTAGGTGCTCAGCAAACACTTGTTGAATATAAAAAGAGATAACGCCCTGCATGCGGGAGGCCATTGCAGGGAAGGTGATGGGGAGCCAGATCTTTCCCCAGTTTCCCTTTTCCATCCAGGTACAGAGAGTGAGGCCTGCTCACCTGTCATCTTCCCTTTGATCTGCAATTCCCAAACCGCAATTATGCCTCCTGCAAATTCTGGTGGGTGTAGCACCAAGTTAGGAAACTGAGGCAGCCAGGGGCAAAGATTGCCTGGCAGGGCTTTAAAAAAAAAATTTTTTTTTAGAGGAAGAAACCAAGCACCCAGCCCCTCCTGCCGTGCCACCCCCACCCCCTCCACCCTGCAAAGGGCTCCCGCAGATGATGGAGAGGCATATATCCCCATCTCTCCTTGTCACAAACCAGAAAAGCCATCAGTTCAGTCTCGCTGGCGTCCTCAGGGGTCCCACCTCCAGAGCTAAATGCACAGCATTAAGGACGCAGAGACCCTCTCCTCCAGGGGAGTGGAGAACCCCCAGGGGTCCTTGAAGCCTGCGAAATTAGGGGAACTGAAGCTTCTCGGAGCCCTCCTGCTCCCGCCTCGCGGCTGTTCATTTCTGCAGAATCTGTGGGCTGAGACTCGGGAGTATGACTCACCTCCCTCCCTCCCTTCCTCTTTCTGAGTAAATGTCAAGTAACATTAGTTATCCCATCTCCCTCAGCAGCCACCCCCTCCCCATTTTTGGCGGTGCTGTTTACCTCGGCTGGATCAATCAGCGTTCAGGGAGAAAATAGAAACCCTTTTAGATCCAATTAATGAAAATTGGGCAGCAGGAATGTGCCTGTTTAAAATTTCACTACCTGGGCAGGGAATGGACCAGAGATGCACAGAGGCTAGAAACAGGCCTGGGGCCCTTTGCTGTCAAGCCCCAGGACTCCTCTAGCATTCAGAAGACAAACCTCAATTTCTGAGGCGGGGAGAGCCGGGAGGGTCCCCAAACTGGCTCCTGGTCAAACACTGTCTTTATGAGTAAGAGCTAGAAGCAGCCTCTTTGCTGGCTCCTAGGAGGGCGTGTAGGGAAATGAAGGATTGGGGGCCAGGGGGCCGGGTGGGGTTGGGATTGTGAGGTCCGGTGGAAGCCAGGTCAGGGTTCTGGAAAAAAAAGCTATTGGGGAGTCTTGAGGCCCAGCAGCTGATTAAGTGACTTCCATACAGGAGTGGGACCCTTGCTACTGGCTTCCCTTTGCCACCCGGAACCCTGCTCATGCAGGGGGCTCATACAGGCAGAAGACAGTTAAGCCCAAGGAGGTGCCGTTTCACTAATTAATCCACTGTGTGGGGAACTATGCTGGATGCCGGGGCCTCCGGAAGGGTAAGGCCAGCAAGGTCTTAGCCAGCGTAAGGTCAAGGTCAAACAGACCTGGCTCTAATTGCAGCTTGACCAGGGCTCTTCTGCTCCACCTTGGGCAGGGGGGTGGTCTTTCCAAGCCTTCCACTCTCCTTCTGTAAATGTGCATGCTTCATAGGAGCCTGGGAGGATGAAAGGAGAGGTGTCGAAAGCCTTGGCATGAGGCCTGACCCCACCAGCACCCCCCACCCCTCCACCCCACCCTTGCATCAGAGCCTGCCTTTCCCCAGCCCCAAGATTTCCAAGGCTCCACCTCTCTCAGCAAAGATCCGCAGCACTTGGGAGTTTCCCTCCCCACTGGCGGCCTGCTCGACCTTGGGGCTGCCCAGGACCCTAAGCCCCCAGGGCAGGGACGAGAGCTTCTCACTCACTGGGGCTCACTGGGGATATTCTTGGAAAGGATGAAAGAAAAAATCTTAGAGTCTTCAAAGTGCTTGCAGTCATTAAGCGACAGTTGGAACTTGTACAAGTGATTTCACCTCTCTGGGCCTCAGTTTCCTTCTATGTAAAGTGGAAACTGAATCAGATGCTCCTTGTGCCTGCTTCACATTCCTTCAGCCTCATCTCTGCTTCCAGGCGCAGCTCTAGGGAACTGTTCCAGACAGGCTTAGACTCAGTACCTCGCTGTGAACTTCATAGCCCCTTCCCCTCCCCCCACAAAACCTTCACTCAGTGGGGTTCAAGCTCTTCCAGTGCATGGGGCTGGGCAGCTTTGCATATGCTCCTCAGAGGGTCCCAGCAGGGATGGAGGCCCAATTGTCCACGGTGGTGACCTACCTGTGATACCTCCTTGGGTAGGCTTCTCCTCCTCCTCTGTCTCACTCTCCCTGCTCCCTCACATGCTCCCTCGGAGCTCTTCCAAATAAACTATCTGCACCCAAGTCCTTGTCTCTTGCAGGGCAACCCAGTCTGAGACAGGGATGCCGACCTTATAAGCATATTGTGATGGCCACCTTAGATCACGGATGGAGACAGCGTGTATGTGACAGACCCAGACGCTCAGTAAGCAGTTGCTGTCTGCCCAGGGCAGAGCGGGTGTCCTTTCATTCACTCCATGCGCCTTCCAGAGAACAGCCATCTCGAGCCAACCCAGGGCTCAGCCCTGGCAATGGCACAGTCCCTGCCCTTTGAGGGTCACCTTCTTGTAGGGCAGACAGACAAGTCAACTGAGGGGCACAAAGCAAAGTGGCAGGGATCCTGGTGAGGAATGAGCAGAGCATGTCGGAGGAAGAAAGGAGGACACGCTCTGCACACCTGCAGGAGGGACAGAGGGCGGCATCCAGGTGTGGGGAAGGAAGCAGGAGTGCTTACCAGGCTGACGGGGCAGGAGAAGCATTCCTGGCAGAGAGAACAGCTTGAGCAAAGGTCCAGAGGCAGAAGATGGCATCAGGTAGTGGGAGAAAGTAGAGGGCAATGGGCAGGGCTGAGTCTGGGGAGGCCCAGAGCCACAAGCTCCCAGCAGACCATGTCCCTGCCAACCAGGCCTTCGCTGGCCTAGGGTAGTGGAGCTTGGCTTCTGGCCCTGGCAGAAGCACCTGGGGTAGTGGAGCACAGATGTCTCTCCATCCTGCCAGTGGCAGCTGGGGCTTTTGTTGAAGTATCTGGCTCCAGAGGGGTGTACACGGAAGGAACCCCAGCTGTGCCCAGGTTCTGAGTGTCTCTGCCAGGTGCAGAGAAAAGAGGCTCCCTTGTGCCAGCCCAGAGCTGAGGGCCTTGCCAAGGACCTGGCTTGGACAAGGGGTCATGTCAGCGAAGACCAGGACATCCTATGCTGTGTGGCTCCGTCTTGCTCAGGCTGTTCCAGAAAGGAATGATTGCGTACCTCCCAGGTACTCCCCACTGGGTGGGGGAAGTGGAGAAGTGGTCATCCACCCCCTCACACACAGTGGGTGGGTCACGTGGAGGTGGAGAGCTTTGTGTTAGTCAGGCGATGCTTGACTCTGCTGCGAGAACAAACAACCCCCAAATCTCAGTGGCTCAGCACAACAGAGGTTCATCTCTCACTAACACAACAGGGCCACTGTTCTGCTCCACACAGTCTCTCAGGGACCCAGGCCAGGGGAGGTTCTGCCATCTTGCAATTCCCCACCTGGAACAGGTGGCCTTCCTGGTCACCACAATAGGGAAGGGATAACAGAGAAGTCAGCGCTGGTCCTTCTGTGCTGCAGCCCAGAGGAGATCCATGTCACTTCATCTCTTAGCCTGTTGCTCAGAGCTGCAAAGGGGCTGGGAAGCGTGAGAGCACAGACAGAAATTTGAGGAGCAGGACTACTGCTGCCACAGGCAGTCATGTGAATTCTTTGGGTGGGAGTCCCAGGTCTGTGTGGCTCTGGGCATGGAACTTGACCTCTTAGAGTCTCAATCTCTTCACCTGTGAAATAGGGAGAAGGAGGATCTCTACCTACTTCACTGGGTTTGAGTGAGGCTTTCAGAGGTGATATAAGTGAAGTACTTCCCACCACACCAGCTCACAACAGTTGTCCCCTACGTTTGTGGTTCTTCATTACTTCTTTGATGGCAATAGCTAACTGTGGAAGCTATCCAAATATTTTATTGCATTTTCTCTTATTTTATAAAAATGAGTTGAAAAATGAAATGACAGAACCAAGAGCAAAATGGGCAGGTCTCATCACTGAACTTGACTGAGGGCAGACATCAGGAGACCCACCAAAAGCCATATATCTTGACCCTCCTTTGGGTATGCCCTGGACATAATCAGGGTGACTGGGTGGAAAACTAAAGGGAAATGACAAAATTGAAAGGCATACAAAATACTGGACATGGTACATTGACGATTGTGCCTTAAAAAGGCAAGAGGGTTTTATGTTCTCCCACTTTGGGGGAATAGAAGCCCTGCCATAGCACATAAGTCTGTGAGACATTCACACATTCACCTCCCGAGCATTTTCTTCAGCAATGTAATATATTGAAAAGAGGTGATTCCTGTAAAGGACATTCATCCCAGGTGTGACCAGCTCCCAGGGGAAGTTAGCTTCACAGAGAAGGTGATATTTAGGTGGGCCACATCCCAGAAAAAAGGGACAATAACAGACCTTGAAGTTCAGCTCCCCACCAGCCATTTCCAAACACTTTCTCCTGTCTTCCTCCTGATGGAGCCTAAATAAGCCATACACTTATTTTCCCAGCCTCTCTTGCAGCTAGGAGAGGCCCTGTGACCCTGTTCTGGCCAATGATACATAAGACAAAGGAGGTTTCTGGAGGTTTCAGTGAAAGATATTTTCCTCCCTGGTAAGAGGGGTGAGTCCCAGGAAGAGAGTACTCTCTAGCTACCCTCACCTTGCCTTCCCTTTCTTATACCCTCTCACTTCCCACTTGGGGATGTGGTCCAATGAAGATAGGGAGCCTGACGTTGTGGCAGCCATCTTGCCACCATGATGGTGATGTCTGGAGCTGAGTGGCCATCTTGTGACCATGAAGGATGAGCCAAGAGAATCACAGAGAGGTCAACCCAGTACGCTGATCTTGGCCCTGTAGCTGAATCAACCCTGTAAATGCCCTCTGGTCTTCTTTTTCAGTAAACTTTAAATGGCCTAATGGTTTAAGCCTCTGGGGATCAGGTTTTTTGATACCCACAGCTAAAGTCATTTATAAGAGCTACAAGGTCAGGCCCAAAATGGAGCTCCCAACAACGAGCCCCGAGCAGACTTTGCCTCTACAAGTAATTTCATGAAAGTGAGCAAATTCCCATTCAGGCAAAGAATGTTTTCCTTATATTGTCTAAAATCAGAACTAAGAGTGTTTCTAAATAATACCAAGTCTAAATGCATCTGGAGCCCAGGTCCACTTCAGATGAGCCCTACCCCCTTAAGCCTCACTGTCCTGCACCCTTTCCACCACCCCTACTATGCTTCAGTTCACCAAATGACATAGTTTCTTAAACAAACCAAGTTGGGTCCCAACTCCAAGCTTTTGTTCACAATGGTGCCTCTGCCCGGTGTGCCTGATCACGACCCTCCCAACCCCAAACCTACTTGGGCACCAGCTTCTCATCATCCAGGCTGCATTTGAACAGTACACCCTTCCTGAAGGCTCCCCTTACACTCTCAACAAGCCCTTAGAGAGCTCCTGTTGCAGAATGGGTGCTGTTCCTGGCACTGGTGCTACAGCTGTGAACAAGACACAGAGCTCACAGCTAGCAGGGAGACAAACATAAACTCAGCAAGCACAATTCACTCACTGTTACAATTGTGACAAATGCCATAAAGAAATGCAGGATGCCAAGAATGTATGTAATAGGGGACCCAGGCTGGAGAGGTCATAGAGGACTTCCCCAAGAAGGTGATACCTAAGCTGAGACCCAAAGAATGAATGTAAGGCTGATCACACTGAACTCTGGACTTTCTCCCAAGACCAATGGACAGTCACTGTTTGTCAACCCTTTCTCCACCCCACACTCCCATCCATACCCTCTCCAGATGTCTATTATAGCATCTAAAACACTCTATTGGGAATGTTTGTTCACATGTCTATTTTTCCTATCAAACTGAGCTCCTAAGGGCAGGGACTAGGTCTGGCTCAATCTTTTACACCCAGCTTCCAGTTCCAGGGCCCAGCACAGGAATGGGCTCAGCATGTCTTTGTTGAAGAAAAATATATGGATGGCTGAATGAGTGGACAGATGAATGAGTGGGTGGATGAATAGGTGTGAGGATGGATGGATGGATGGATGGATGAATGGATGGGTGAATGGATAGGTGAGTGAGTGGATAGATGAGTGGATGGATAGATGAGTGAATGGATGGATGATGAATAGATAGATGGGTAAGTGGGTGGGTGAGTGCTTACATGTATGTGAGGATGGGGGTATGGAAGGCACCACTCACCCTACATAGAGTCCTGACCAAGACAACCAGAGATTAGCTCAAAAAGGAGTCTTTTTATAGACTGTAATTTAATAATGTCCCATTCAAAGATGGCACCTTAGGTTTTGCAGTTAAGATAGCGAAAGGAAGACTGTTAGAGTAGACTCTGCCTTCTATTTGCACCTATTTTACCCATTTTTTGCCCAAATTCATCTGATTCTCTCCACACTTCTGTAAGGCCACGATTAGCAATCCCAGCTGACCATTTGAATCACCTGGAAGCTTTTAAGAACTGACCCACTTTCCAGCCCAAGTAAATCTGAATTTCTAGGGGTGGGGCCCAGGCATCGGTAATTTTTAAAGATTGCCAGGTGATTCTAATGAGAAGCCAGGGCTGGGCACTCCTGCCCTAAGCCATTAGCATCGCTATTCCTGAGGCCTAGAGAAGGCAGCACGTGACTGGCTTAAGTCACAGGGGCAGAACTCGGTGGTCTGGCATCCAGGCTCGGTACTGCCTCAGCCAGAGCAGATGTGCTCTCAGAAGTAATGGGACCCAGGCCTACAAGACCCGCACATACACGCAAGAAAGTGAGTGGTTAGGACAGGGCAGCTCTTCAGTCAGACGTGCCTGCCTTCTGCCACTCGCTGAGGGTGGCAGATGTGACAGTTAATTTCCTGTGTCAGCTTGGCTAGGTTATGACGTCCAGTTGTTTGGTCAAGCAAGCACTGGCCTGATTGTTGCTGTGAGGGTATTTTCTGGATTTAAATCATTTGTCAGTTGATTGCATCTATGACTGATTAGACCTACAATCAACAAAGGAGATTGCCTCCAGCTTGAGAGAAGTCTCCTCATTCAATCAGCTGAAGACCTTAAAGGGATAACGGATGATTTCAGCAGTCAGAAAAGAAGACAGCCAGCTTCTCCTGGGGAATTCAGCGTCACCTTCATCGAGCTTCCAACTTGCAGCCTGCCCTAAGGAATTCGGACTTGCCAATCCCCAGTCACGTGAGCCAATTCCAATAATAAATCTCTTAATATATGCCGACAGTTCTGCTTCTCTAGAGAACCCTGACTAATATAGCAGGCAAACCCTACCTCTCTGAGCTAAAACGGGGGTCCTAGTGGGACCCACCTCAGAGGGTCAATGTGGGGCTTCAATAAGGCCACATGGTGGAGTCCAGACCTGGCTCATGTTAAGGCTGACAGATTTGGGCTGTGAGCATCATCCATCAGGGAGCACAGAAGAATGTTTGCCCCTTGTGACCGGCTAATTGGAGAAACAGCCTTTGCCAGCATGTCTTCAGGCTCAGGGGACTGCGGCGTGGGCGGACGCAGAGCCCCTGAGAATACCTAGTGCAGCCCTCCTGCCTGATGCTTGGGAAATGAAAGCCACACATCAGGCACGGCTATCAGTGAGAACTCACCTGAGAGGGCAGGATACCGAAGACAGAGTCCCCAGGCCAGGGCACAGCCTGCTGCGAAAGCCAGAGCAGAGGCCAGCAGGTGGCCAGCAAGGGTCAGGGGTCAGGGAGGAGACCCCCAAGGCTGGGAGGGAGCAGAGGGTCCAGTGATCAGATATTCCCAGGTGGGCTCCAGCCCCGACTCTGCTGCTTAGAGCTGTGTGATGGGGCAAGTTGGGACTCTCTGAACCTGAATAAAGGGCTGATCACGGAACCCGCCCCATAGGGCTGTGGCGAGGCGTTGAGCAGGTCACATGTGCAGGGCGCCTCACTGGACCGCTGCTGAGGGGTGGAGCAGCCCTGGCACCTCTGGATGAACTACATGCCTAGAATGCTGTAACAATGTCTACCTTTAACCCCCAACGCTTCCTGAAGACAATGGGGAGATACAGAAAGAAAATCCCTGCCATCCACCCTCATCCCAGCACCCTGGCCCCTTTTACACTGGAGTTGTTCCCTGACAAGAAGGACAACAGAGGGGTCCCGACTTTCACTTTATAACAGTGCCAGGCCCCGTGCTGGGAGCTGGAGAACCTCCCGCTGCGGGGAGTCCTCTCTCTCCTTGGGCCTCTGGCTTCTATAACCTTGTTTCTGTCAGAGGCCTTGGCCTGAAAGGCATTTCTTTTTGTTTTAAGCCCCTGCCTCCTCTCTACTTCTTCCTCTTCATGGGTGGGGAAGAAACCCGGTTCAGATCAAAAGGATCCAAAGTTCACATGGCATTTCAAGTTGAACCCACAGGCAAACCACTGACTTCATAGGGTTCCCGAGAGCACAGCTGAGCAGAGCCACCCAGCTTCACCCTCGTGGCTGAGGGAGGGAACGAGAGAGACACCAGCTTTCCAGAATCCAGGACCAGTGACAAAGGCCCAAAGCCCTCTCTGCCTTCAGGCTGAGAAACAGACAAGCTTGGAGGATGACACAGGGGCACTGCAAGGATGAGATACCAAGAGAAGAGGTTCAAGCAGCAGCGGCCAGCCTTTGTGGAGTGAGACGTGCTTGGCACATGCACCAAATCATTCAAGACTTGCTCCAAGCAGACGTTGCCTCCTCGCTGCCCCAGAACAAGTGACATGCACCTGAACACCCTGTACTTCCCTCTCCTGGGACATATTACAATTTCACTTACTTATCTCTGGAATGAGGCGCTCCAGGTCTGTCTCCCCCACTCTACTGTGGGTTGGTGCTGATGGGCAGGGCAGGGGTGGCCACATCTCCCAGTACAGGGCCTGGCACAGAGCAGGTGCTCAGTAAACATTTGTGGGGGGGAGTGAGGGACGGAGGTGGCGGCTCCCCGAGAGCAGGTGCCTTGCCCGCCTGGCTCACGGCTCTGTCCCGAGAGCTCCCTGGAACACCAGGTACACGGTGGACACTCACGATGTCTGTTGAAGGAACAAGGACTCTCCAAGACCACACAATTGTTTCCTAGAGTTTAACCAACCAACCACAGTCAGGAAATGCAAAATAGTGTTCAAGAATTGTTTTTCCTCCATCCGCTCACCCCGGGCCAGGCGAGGCGATCCATTCACTGGATCTGCATTTAATGACGTCATCTTAGTAAAAGTTCATTTCTCTTTAAAAGATGGAAAAAAACTGAGAAAATTATACTCATTTCCATTTGACAAATGAGGAAAACAATGCCCAATAGTACAGATAACACTTTGCTGCATAAAACACCTCTAAAAAGAGCAGGGAAGTCAGTGCACACCACCTTTCCCATGCCGATGGGAAGAAAGCCAGGAGCACGCTGTCCTAGTCTGCCAGGCTGCTACGACAAATGCCACACAGTGTGTTGGCTCAAACAACCAGCATGTATTAGTCCACGGTTGGGAGGCTAGAAGTCCCGAATCAAGGCAGCAAAGGCCATGCTTTCTCCCCAAAGTGTGTGGCCTTGGGGCACTGCTCGCTGCCATCCTGGGGACTCCTTGGCTTACACCTTCGCCTCCTGTCACATGGCGCTCTCTCCTCTCCTCGTGTCTGCTCATCCTGTTTCTGCTGACTTCCGGCTCCTGGCCCCTTCTCTGGCATTTCTCCATCATATGGAGTAAGACCTGCCCTCATTCGCTTTGTCCACACCTAATTAAGACCTTGGGAGTTCCTATTCACAAATGAGTCCACACCTTGACTGATAATACATCTTCAAAGGGTCCTATTTACAAATGAATTCACATCCACAGGAACATGGATTAAAATTAAGAGCATGTCTCTGTCGGGGTACATAATTCAATCTACCATGCATGGTGTATCCAGCACTGACTCTGTGGCAATTTGAGATTATTTTATGAATTCCAAAAAGAGATTATGTTTGTAAACTAATCTATTCCTCTGGGTGTGATACCCTTTGATAGCATTAAATTCAGCTGAGGGGCCTTTGATTAGATTATTTGATATGATCACTTTAGGGCTTTGAATCAACTACATCAGTAAGGTGTGACTCAGGCTGAGTCCCTGCCCCCTTGCTCGGTCTGATATAAATGGACTCACAGGGACAGACAGACACACAGAAAGAGAGAACTCCGTCATTTTTGAACCTGCCATGGGACAGTAAGGCAAAAGCTCAAATAGCTGAGGCCCTGGAGAGAGATGAGCCATTCGCCTGATAGTTTACAGCTGAGATCAGGAAGAGAGCAGAACAGGCTGATACAGGTGGTCTGGAAAGAAGCAAGCCCTATGCCAGAAGAGAGAAGACTACAGGATCCCTTAAGCACGAAGCCTCAAGAGACTGGGCCACAGAGCTCAAGGGGAAAGGGTGAGGCCAGAGGGGAAGGCAGAGACCAGCCAGAGATCGGCGGCCATCTTGCTTCAATACGTAGCAACTGACTTTGGTGAGAAAGCACCTCTTAATGGTGCCTCAAGTCAGACTTTTTACGGCCTTGGGACTGTAAACTTTTACCCCAAATAAATACCCTTTATAAAAGTCAACCGATTTCTGGCACTTTGCGTTGGCAGCCCTTTGGCAGACGAATACAGACTCTTGACATCTGATTTTCTCGGTTCAAATCCCAGTTACTAGTTGCCTAACCTTGGGCAAGTTGGCTAAGCTCTCTGTGCCTCAATATTCCCATCTGTAAAAGAGGGACTCTTAAGGGTATTTGTGAGGTCTGTTAATCAATGCCTGGCACATGGCGCAGCAGTGCAGAAGGAAGATGATTAAAGTAAGGTCAGGGTGGATTTCAGAGCTCAGCCCCAGTGACAACCTCACAATCAAGGTGGGCAGGCCAGAGCCACACGGCCTCCCAGAACCTCGGCTGCCTCGGCAAGCTGCAAAGCTGGGCGGAGGCCTTGTGGCTAGGACACACCAGCCCCAGGGCCACCTGTCCATTCAGACTGCCCCCTCTCTGGCCAGGCAAGATGCAGCACCAGGGCCCATCCAGCCAAGAGCCCAAGCCACCAGGTACCAGGCAATGAGAGGTCAAGCCACCCCTCAAGATGGTAGCAGTGCTGAGTCCATTGTACCAACAAGGAAGTAGTCAGAATCTTAAGTTGGATCATGTCACTTCCCTGCTCAGAGCCTCTAGTGTCTTTCCTCTGCTTTTCAAATCAGATGAAGGCTCCAGGCCTCAGCCTACAAGGCTCTGCCCAGTAGTTCCTGTCTACCCACCCAGGCCTGAAGCTCCACAGTGTCCCCAGTCTCACCACGGGCCAGCCACTCGGGTCTCCCTTCAGTTCCTCAAATGAGCCAAGTTCTGGGCCTTTGCACATACTGTTCCCTCAGCTTGAAATGCTCTTCCCCCTATTTGGCCTCAGCTCAAATGTCCCTGCTCAGGGAAGCCCTCCCTGATTGCCCTGCTTAAAGTTGGCCCCTATTATTCTCTGTCACAGCACCTGGTGTTTCCATCAAGCACCTATCATGTACTTGTTCACATATGTACCCCCTCGCCAGTGTCAAAGCATTAACCCCCAGGCAGCAGAGGGTAGGTTTATCATGTGCACAATTTCTTCCCTGGCACTCCACAACATTTGTTGAAATAAGTGACCAAATAATGTTCCAGCTCCTGGCCCCAGGCTGGCTTCAGCTTGTCCAGGTCGGAAGCTTCGTGTAAGGACAGTCTCTGGGAAAACAGAGGGGCCTTAGCTGTAAAGCAGAAGACACGCACGCAGTGAGCCAGTAACCACACTGCCCCAGCGGAGGCCCAGGAGCTACAAGCAATGTTTGCAGAAGCCTTGTCCAAAATAAAACCTGAAATAACCCCGCTGCCCATCAACAAGAGCTTGGGTGGATAAACTGTGGGATAGTCACACTGTGGAATACCACACAGCTGTGGAAAATGAATAAACTACTGCTATGGGCAACAGATGTTGCAAGAAAGAAGTGAGGCTGTAAAGAGTGTATCAATACCAGAGTCACCAACAGGCAATCCTAAACTTCAGGTGTTTAGAGATACATCAAACTCAAAGAAGGGCAGGGAAGTGATTTCCTCCAAAAAGTCAGATTGGGCGTTACCTCTGAGGGAAAGAAGGGGAGCTCCCAGGTGCTGGCAGCACTCTGTGCCCTGAGCGAACTCACACTTGCACACGTGCGTATGTGTCTGATGTTTCATAACCTATAAAAGCTTTGCCTCCTGCCTGCGTGGCTGCCCCTGAATTCACAACCTGCTCTTCCTCCAAAGGTCCCCTAAATGTCTGCCCCAAAGGCCCTGGCCTGGGTGCTCTCGTCTTGCCTCCACACCCTCTCAGGGGCTCCGCACCCCCCCATGGCTCCCTTAAAGCCCCGTCCCCATGATGTCCAGTCCTCTGTCCCCAGGCCCCAACTTGTCCATCTGCCTATTGGATGACACAAGCACCTCGGGGCCGCTGTGATGTGACACTGGAGCTGGGACCTGAAATCTCCGAACCAGCCAGCTGACCGAGGAGGAAACGGCCTCAGAAGTCTTGAGCCTGATGCTTTCCAGGAACTGAAAGAAGCTCCTCGCCGCAGAAAGAAGAGAGGGGGCCACGAGGTGTGTGAGATTGTGCAGGGTCACGGGGGCATCAGACCCTAAAGGCCACCATGAAGGACTCACGTCTTCTCCAAGGGAGGTGCGTTTTTCCCAACCACACGTGTACTCTCTCCTGCCAGAACTCCCCTCTCCCTCCATCCTTCCTCTCTCCCTAACTTCTGCCCACCCTTTCTGCTGTACCCTCTCCCCGCTCTTCCTCCTCTCTCCCTCTCTCCTCTGTCACTCATACGCCCAATTCCAGCAAGGAAGAAAGGACCACATGTCCCTGCCCACCCCACCCACTGGCCCAGCAGACATGGGAACCAGGAGGGACGGCCGCCTGACAACCAGCCTGGAAAGCTTCCCCGCTCTGTTTCTCACTTTCTCATCACACCCCCCTCCCTGAGCATCCCAGCACTCCCGTGCCCTTCCTGCAACAGTCATGCCACTGCCGCCACGGTGGGCAGGCCTGGCCTGGCTTTCATCAGCCCAAGGGCCACCAACTGGCACAGAAGAGGGAAGGGGTCAGGGGGAGCATGGAATTCTCCAGATATTCCACTGGCCTCCAAAGGTCTCCCGAGAGGTGGTTACACAAGGTTTCTTTGAACGAGTGTGGAAAATAAACTTTTGCAAATATTAAGAAGGGCCCCACAGGGCAGACAATGGATGAGCGCCCTGCTGTGGAACGGGCAAGTCTTGAGCCAGGGAACTCCTGGCTGCCTCTTGTGGGCAGGGGCTGGACCATCTCGTCACCACTGTGCCCCAGGCGAAGCTTGGTGCCAGGCAGGAGGAGGTGCCCAGCCAGTATTTGCAGATTTCATGAATGGAATAAAGAAGGGGAGCTGCGGGAAGGAGAACTAGGTCAGGCTTGGGGGTGAGAGGAGGGAGCCCAAGAGAGAAGGCAGGAGGTGGCTCCTGATGGGGAGAGGGCTGGGGTGGGGGGCGGTGGCTCGGGAATCAGGAAAACTGCTGAGTAAAAACTGTCTTTCAAAAGGCCCCAGATTATTCATCTAAGTCCTCATCTCACTAAATTTCAGTTCAAGCGGCTGCAAATATTTGAAATGAGTAATTTCTCCTGATGAAGAGAGTCTGATTTTGATTTTGCCTAATTTATTTCAAGATTTAGGGGAGCCCAGAGAGAGAGAGAGGGGTTGAGCTGGTCGTCAGTAGCTCCCGTCCTCCCTCTCACGCTGCCTCCTGGCTCCTGCCCGCCGTGCCCCAAAGTTTTCGTCCTGGGGAGAGGAGGATCGGCTGATGATGCACTGGGCCAGGGGAGGACCACACATGAGCCCCTAGGCCCGGGGAGAGGTCAGGGCTGGGGCAGAGAGACCCCCATTAAGGGGAAGAATAGAAGCCAGGGCTTTAGTAACTGCTTTAGTGACTGGCCTCCAGGCCTCCTGTCTACTCTCCCATATCCACCAGCTCTGCATGGTCACTTCCCTCCTCACGTAAACTTCAGTGGCTCCTGATGGCTCCTGGACAGATGCCCGTGCCATGTTTGGTCCCAGTCTATTTCCCAGGTCCACCTCCTCCATGGCCTCCCCCTCCTCCTCTTCTGGCCTTTGGCCAATGTGCCCCCGGGCCTCAGCACCTTCTCATCACTCAGCCAAGCTGTCCCCTGTTCCTTCTGGGAGGCTTGAGCCCCATGACACCTCCTCCGTGAAGCCTTCCTTGCCCCTGCAGCAGGCAGGGTTCCTATGGTTCCTTGTCCTCTGTGCAGTTGCCATCTGGGGCCCTCATGCCTCCCCCACTGGAGTGAGGGCCAGGGCTAGCTCTTGGAATCTCTGAATCCTCAGCACTTAGCCCAGGGCCTGGCACACAGTGAGCTGGAGAAGCATTTGGGGAAAGAATTAATTGCAAATGTACAAATGAAGATGTGGTAAGTGTAGAGATTTAAAAATGAAGGAAGCAACGGGAATTCAGAGCCTTCCCTGAACAAACAGGCCCTGGTACACTGTCTGGGCCCAGGGACAGCCATGGGGACCCTGGTGAGAGGTCAGTCCTTGGCACTTCTCCGGAGTCTACCCACCCACACGTGGAACAAAAGGCCTGGCCTTGGCCCTGGGACCCAGACTGCGTGGGAGCCTTGGCAGCCCCCCACCTACGTGCAGAGGAGAGAGCGTGGCTGGCTCCAGGCTATCTGTCCCCACCAGGGAAACGCTGCAAAGCAGGCACTCAATAAATGCTTGTTGAACGAATGAATAAATGAACAAATGAATGAGTTAGGAGTCTCCTTCTCCATGGTGGTAAAGAGCACAGGCTCTGGATAAGCAGATCTGGGTTCAGATGTTGGTTTTGCCACTTCCCGGACACGAGACCACAGTCAGGCCACCCAGCTACATGTGGGGGGCCTCAGAGCCATCTCCCAGCTGCTCTGAGGACTCAAGGTCCTGACAACAAGCACTACAGCACCCACTGTGTATTGAGCACTCACCTGGGGCCAGCCCTGTGCCAAGGGACTTTTTCACGAGACCTCCATACCCTGTGAGAAAACTGAGGTGCAAAGAGGTAGAGCAACTGGCCCTATTTTACAGAAAGGAAGCACACACCCTTGGAAAATAATTCAGGAAGAAGTGAAAAGAGCACTGGCATGAGAGTCCAAGCCTGGATCTAGGCCAGCTCTGCCCCTGGGCAGGTCCCAGGCTGCAGGAGATGCAGGCAGCCTTGCAGCTCCATCCCCATCTGGCCCCCGTGCCCTGCAGTGAGTCCACTGACCATCCTCAGGATCAAACAACACCCAGCAGAGACTAGGGGAAGGGAGGGGGTCAGGTCAGCAGGTCCTGCCAGGAGACGCAAGTGGGTTCTGAGCTCTAAGGACAGGAGGAAAGACGGAGAAAGTGGAGGTGGAGGTGTGTGCCCAGCAGGGGGGTGAGCAGGCAGAGCTCAGGGAGGGGCAGAGGGCCGCTGCCAGGGCCAGGCGGACAGGCCTAGATTGAGAACCTGCATCCCCCCAGGCCAGGGGCTCTCGCTGGCTTTTTCTCCTGGAAAATTAGAGAACCTAGAAGGTGTGTGTTTAAGGGCGGAGGGGTGTGGGGTGGTATTAACACAGATGCCCAAGAGCCTGAATGTGTGGAGACTTGGGTTCATTTCAGAGGACACTGGCCCAGCCCTACAGGGTGCCAGGCCCTGTGCTGGGAGTGGGGTCCAGCTTAATAAGGATGGGGGTGGGGGTGGAGAGTGCTGGGGTCCCTGCCCTTGAGGGTTCACAGTAGGAAAGATGAGACAGAAGACAAAGCGGTGACTCCAGGAGGAAGGCAAGCACTGTGCTCCAAAGGTGGATGGGACTTGAGGATCAGGAAGGAGAGAGCTCATGGTCTGGCAGTCAGCTTCTGGGCAGAGGGGAGCGGGTGGGCTCCCAACCCCGCGGCCGCAGGGTCTCTTCTCAAATTTCAGGATGCATCTGAAGGGGAGGGATGGTCCTGGTTTAAAATGCAGATCCCTGGGTCCCACCCCTGATTCTGTAGGCTGGGGTCCAGGCCTAGGAATCTGCATTTTACCAGCAGCCCAGGTGACTCTGGGGCAGAAGATCCAGCAGGGGATCATCGCCCAGCAGCACCGTGGTGGAGAGCTCCAGCTCTGGAGCCTGGCAGATGCGGGTCAAGTCCCTTGGCCCTGGCCAAGTCGTGTTTCTGCTGGTGCCACATGAAGCCATTTGGTGGGTGCCTCTCCTTGCGAGAGGCAGGTGAGTGCAGGGATTAGAAGCACAGACCCCTGAGGGGAGAGTTTTGGTGATGGATGGAGGTGATGGTAGCACAACACGGGGAATGTAATGACCACCACTGAATTGTATCCTTGAAAGTGGTTCAAATTGGAAATGTTACATTGTATATATGTTACCACATTAAAAATTAAATTTTTAAAAAGCTGCCTAGTCAGACTGCCTGAGTTTAGGTTCCACCTCTGCTACTTTCTACCTGTGTGACCTTCAGCATGTTACTTAACCTTTCTGTGCTGCAGTTTCCTCACCTGCACAGTGGAGGTAATAATAGTACCTACCTTCCAGGGAGGGTGGGAAGAATGCATTATGTAGTGCAAACTAAACACTCCAGGAACAGTAGCTCTTGTCCATGGACTTCTCTCCATCTCCATTTTCTCTTTTTTTTTTAGGTACCAGAGATTGAACCCAGGACCTCATACAGGGGAAGCAGGTGTTCAACCACTTGAGCTATAGCCATTCCCCAGTGAGAGTTGGTTTCTTCATTTGTTTGTTGTTTTTAGAAGGTACCAGGGATCGAACCCAGCACCTCGTACACAGGAAGCAGGCATTCAGCCACTGAGCTTCATCCACTCCCCTCCATTTTCTCTTGCCTTGGCTTCCCAACCATCTCCCTGCTTCTGCTCTGGCTGCCACACCTTTGTCTCTCATGTCTTCATTTGGTCCCTTCTCATCATTCAGGTCTCAGTGCAAATGTTGCTACGTATTGTGTGCTAGCTTTTTTATAAAAAGAATACTCATATTTGCTTATATCTGCATAAAGAAACTGAAAAATTCTTTAAAACTTAAAAACAATGTTTATTGGGATGGAGAACCAGATGGATGAGGGACCAAGGTAAGAGAGAGACTTCCCTTTATATTTTTATCTTTTGGGGGTTTTGAACCATGTGAATGCACTACATATTCAAAAAATGTATAAATAAATGAATGGATGCATTTTTAAAAGCCACATCCTGGAGAAGTCCTCCTTGGCCATCCCTACAAAGTTGTCCCCTTTCCAACACTCTTGGTCTCCTTTTCTACTCTCTTTTTATGCGTAATCCTATCACTAACTGCCATCATTTTCTGTTGTATGTGATTATTTGAGTGCTGTGTGTCCCTCCCGTTAGAATGTCTCTCTGTGAGCCCAGGGCCCTGTCCTGCTCACCACTGTGTCCTGGTCCCTGCATCTGGAAGCCCTTGTCAAATGGGCTTAACAGATACCTGTAGGAAGAGTGAAATTAGTCACAGAGCTATGCCCGCCGGCCTGCACATCTCCAGGCATGGTCTTGGGCTTATTGGACGTTGCATGGGATTGAGCCTAGCAGATAACAGGTGCTCACAAATGCTTGTTGAATGAATAAAGAAATTAATCACCGAAAGACCTTTTAACAGATGAACATATTCCTTCCAGAGGGAAAAGCAAAGCTTTTAAAGAGAAAAACACCCAGAGAGGAGATGTAGCATAGAGTAGATGCTCAATACACCAGAGCTAGTATAATTTTTCACTAAAGTGTACATGACTTATCTGGGCATCTTTCGTCAAGCAAGAGGAGGAAATGAGGCCAGGAGAGACCTAAGAAGAGAGGAAGGAAATTATTCCAGAGATACAAATTCTTATTTGGAGATTTTTCTCCAATAATTGTACAGTTTCCTTCCATAAAGCCTCTATTCACACAGGCTTGGCTTGTCTGCCCTCCCTGTTGTAACAGGGCCCAGGGCCCAGATAGCTCAGGCCAGGAACTCCCATGAGAGAAGTCCAATGTGGCCACACCTGGGGGGGAGGGAAGAGTAACCGTCTCTCACCCCTGACCCCAGTAGCCCTAAGGGGT
>JAQZBX010021474.1:0-32235 GCA_029593785.1 Cabassous unicinctus
TCTTTTATAGATCCATGTTTAATGATAACCCCGTGGAGTGGCTGTCCATCACGAACACGGAGCACGGTGACACAGCCACCTGGGCGGCCCCTCCCCGGCCCCCCCGGCCCCTCCGCCCTCCGGCCCCTCCCCAGGTAACCACTATCCTGAGTCACGCTTTCTCCCCCGCTTTTCTTTTTTGTATAGTTTCATCACATCTACATGTTTAACTAAAATGTGTATTTCTTTTGGTTCTTGTTGCTGTAACTTTAATAATTGGGGATCGTGATGGACGTAATCTTTTGGGCACTTACTGTTTTTCGCTCTAAACCATCTGGGTGTGCTTCCCAAAGCGCACACTTGACCCCACCTAACAGCCCCGTGTGACTCCCACAGCTCGCCCTCCTGCAGCGTGTGGGCTTCGCGATGTGTGCTGCTCCTTTGTGGTTTGGGAACCCGATTGTCCCAGGCTCCGTGGTCGAGGAGGTGGGGTTTCTGCACCAGGGAGCTCGAGGGCATTCCACACCTCAGGATTTTGCCAAGCTGCTCCCCAGGCTGGCTGGGGTGGTTCCTGTCCTTCCGCCAGCGGCTGAGAGGTGCTCGTGGTGCACGCTGCCTCCCCTGAGCTGCCCTCAGCTTCTTCCTTTGGGGCCGTGGTGGCGGCTGCCGCTGTGACCCGGCCTTGCGTTCTCCTGACGGCAGAGCAGCTTTACCGGCGCCTCCTCGAAGTAATGATTACGTGTGTCACCTGCGGACCCTCGTGTTGTCATTATTTTAACACCTTGGTCTCTTCATGTATCACAGGCACACACACACGTATTTTACACTTTTCTAGTCTGTGTTTTTCACTTAACAATATATCCCGGGGCTGTTTCATGATAATAAAATATATCTAAAACGTGACTTTAATCATGCTGTTGTGTGAGCATAACATACTAAATCTACCTGATCCCTTATATTTGGCCATGGAAGTTGTTCCCAGATTTCACAATTACAAACAGCTTTGGATGTTAAATCACATTTGAATTTTCCTCCCTTTAGCAGATATTTCAGGTGGTAGACTTCTCGAGTCCAAAGGCACACTCCTTCTAAAAGCTTTCTGATACGTATGGCTGAACTGATGATGGGTTTTTCAGGCTTGTTCTCTTGTTTTTGTTTATGGAGAAAGAAAATAGCTTCAGGCTAGTCCTGAAGTGGGCAGAAGTCTGTTCAGGCCTGACTGCCAAGCACAGCCCGTGCCCGAGTGCCGGTCCTGCCGTGCACGGGCAGCGGGAGGGCGGGAGGCAGGGGCTTGGTCGATCCTGGCGCACTCCCTCGGGCCGGGTCTTCCACCTGGCCACGCCTTATCGCTGGGCCCTGCCTGGCCCTGCTGGTCACCCTAGGCACTTTGTGCAGCTTGTAAGTTTCGCTTCCCTGGCGACAGTGTCTGGCCCCAGGAAATGGAGGCCATCCCGTCTCGTTCCACGGTGGTCCTCGTGCCCAGTCCCAGCGCCCGGCAGAGGCAGCGCCTCCTGGACGTCAGGTGAGCGGGTGCTTGACTTGGTTTGGTAAATGCTTAGGGAAAGGATTGAAGAACAGCTCCCTCATCCCAGGGGACAGTTTTGGTTGTCCCAGCTGGGGTGGGGGCTGCTCAGCATCGCACAGCGCCCAGGACGCCCACAGCACACACTTACCTGCCCCAGACGTCAGGTGCCGAGGTCGGGAAGCCCCCATCTAGTTAGAGATCACGGGTAACTGTTCTTCCTCTTCATTGTTTCACCGTCCCAGATCCTTTGAAATAATGTTTCGATTAAAAATCACTAATTATAGTGGCATTATTAATTAATCAGAGCAGGGGAAAGGAGCAGTGGCTCTCTGGGGCACCCTGCCGGCAGCACGCTGTTCCTGTCTGCTTGCTCTGGTCCTGCCTGGGGGCATTTTTTGGTGCCAGCTTGAATGTTGTACTTGCCCTCAGGCCTCACAGTACTTGGAAACTCAAAGAATGTTCTAGAAAACATCCCTGATCCATGCCTACTCTGTGATCTGCTGAGAAAGTGAGCCCAGAAAAGCAGTGATTTATGCAAATAGATTCAGCATCATTTAGGGAGAGGCGGGGCTGGGCCCCTGCGTGACGGGGCTGGAGGCAGCCGGGGCCCCTGCAGCCGGAAGGAGCTCTGGGGCCCGTCCAGGCCGGTCCAGCACGTCCCGGGCCCAGGACTGGCTTCCGTTGGGGACTGGCAGGCTGCGGCCCTCTCTCCCGCGGAACCCTCCTCGGCACCGCTCACCTGGCCCAGAGTCTTCTGGCACGGGGCGGCTCGTGGTCAGAGAGCAAAGAAGTGCGTTTAATATCTGTACATTTTATTTCCTGTGGGATGTTTCCCGGCCTTCGCATATCTGTGCTTGTTTAATAAGATTAGCTGATCCGAACTTTCCCGCCTTCCCCTGGGGAATGTAAACGAGAACAATCGTCAGGTGAAAGAGAGGGGGGAACAATATTTAGCCTTGGTGGCCCGCCTTCTGAGCCTGTTGGATGAGAAAAAGTGGGGGCAGGACATTGTCCCTAACTGCCGACCCTGTGTCCAATTTGGTAGTGTGGGTGGCTCTCCTAGGGTGGGCCCTGGGGGCGCTGGGTGTGGGAAATGCATAAACGGAAGGGCAGGTGGGCTTCCCTCTCCCTGCAGAGCTAGCGCCAGCAATGGGGAGCCTGCCCTGGCGACGCGGTGCGCGGAGGCCGGCGTGGCCGGCGTGGAGCTCGGGAGCGCCACCCCTTCCTGGGCCTTCTCCGGCCTGCCAGGCAGCCGCCTGCGGTTGGGGTTTTTTATATGCTCAGGAGTCCAAACCAGCTGGAGGCGGGCGCAGCTTAGACACAGCGTGTGCTCCTGCCACGTGCCCGACAGCTTTGCAGAGCGTCTCCTTTGGGCGGTCAGCGGGGTCACGTGGCACCGCGAGCCCAGGGGTCAGGGAGGAGGGGGAGTCAGCTCTGCCTTTCTCTTCTGGGTGGAAAAGCCGCCCCGAAATGCAGGTCCTCCAGAGCCGTGCCTGCCAGCTCCTGTGGAGGTCAACAGAGCAAGACGAGGTCGTGCTGGACCGAGGGGCGTTGCCATCCTCTCACAGGTGTCCTTCGAAGGAGAGGAGGGACAGACACATGGAGGGAAGGGGGCGGCCGCGAGCCAGGGAGCCACCCAGCAGCCAGGAGAGCGACGTGGGCCCCTGCCCTGGAGCCAGCCAACCCCTGGCCTTGGACTGCGGCTCCAGAGCTGCAAGAGATAATTGCTTCTGCTGTTTCAGGCCGCCCGGTTTTGTGGCATTGTGCTCGGCAGCTCCAGGAACCAAGCACAACTTCCAGTCATTTGTTTGATGTGGAGTGTGGCCTCAAATCAGCAAACCCAGACGCGCCTCCATGTGGGGGCCACAGGCCACGTGGATCCAGACTTACGTGGAAGCGGACGCTCAGCCTCCGTGCCAACCCCGAATCCGCTCCCCGTCAGTTGTGCCGTCGCAGGCAGCCGCTGCAACGGAACCTGCGAGATCCGACATTATTTTCCAGAGAACTGAGCTCCTTGAATATTAAAATTAACCTTTTTTAAAATAACAAAAGTGACATAGCCCATTGAGGGAGGGTTGGGTTTACCTTGTGACAGTGCTTGTCACGACCTCAAGTATTTATTGGGTAGTTTTAAAAGTTCATTAAACCCAGAGACTATTGCCCCGAGCAGTGCCCCGTAAAAGGGACGTGCCGTCCTATTGCTTGGTAAAACGTGCGGTTAATTCAGCAACCCTGAGTCCTCAGCTCCTGATTCGGGAGACATTTTCCTGTGCTGTTGAATCTGACATTTTCTGAGAACCTCGGACTGGTTCTCGCAGCGTTCGCCAGAAGCCCGGTTTGCACATTTACTTCACAGAGGTGGGGAGAAGCCCTGGTCCTCCCGTGGTTCCCTGGAAATGTCAGCGCGCTGGTCCGCTCTGCCCCCACCGCCGTCGTACTGTGCCTCTCCTTCGCAAGAGCCGGTTGACGGTCACGAAGGTGCCCGGTTGGGGAAGAAGTCACCAGGCGCGGCCACTCCTGCTGGCCGCGTGTGCCCCGTGGCGGGAAGGCCCAGTGGGGCCGAGAGCGTGGGAGCGGCACCGCGTCTGCCACCTGCCGGGCCCAGCCTGTGATCATTGCCATTCATTTTGCTTTAATTTCTTAGTGAGTCGGTTCCCGCTGAATCTCTGTAGGACCAGCCTTTTCATTATCTGACGTGACCCGAGGGCCTTCGTTTGCTTTCTGCAGAGCAGCCTTTGTGTGACTGGGCCTCACGTGGGCTTTCCCTGGGCGGCGTGGCCGTGTATTCCGTTTGACATGAAGAAATCCGGTGGGTCTCCCGTGTTCCTGGAGAGAAGAGGAGGTCGAGTGGCCGCGGTGGTCGGGCAGGGAAGGCCCCTTCCCTCTCCCTCGTGGCCGCTGCGGAGGTAAACGGCCACCAGCCTCTGATGCCGACGCCACCAGGTATTGGCAAAAGTAAGCCTCACAGACAAGAAACAAAAGAAAGCAATAAGGAAAAACAAGAAAAATAAACAAAAACAGTAAGCCTCGCAGCTTCCATCTGAGTCAGAAACCTGGCGCGTGGGAAAGGGCTTTCTTAGCGAGGCCTGGAGGCCTGGGCTGCGCCTTCGTGAGTTCGCAGACATTTGTTGTGTGCCTGCTGCGCGCTGAGCCCTGCTCGGTGACTGAGCCCGCGCTGCCTGGGCCCTGGAAGCAGGCCGCCGGGCCGCGTCCCCTGCCCTCTTCACAACTCTGTCGTAGCAGGACATACGGGGCTGCGGCCCACGGCTTCCTGCGGGGATCCGACGCGTAGTGCACGCGGAGGACCGCTATCATGCCAAGGTAAGTGCTCAGTATTACTGAGCGCCAGCGGCAAGCGACAGCAGTTGCTACATCCTCGCCGCATGCCAGGCAGCAGGCCCAGCAGCACTCGCCTGGGGGGCGCTCAGCAATCGTCACCTCCACCTCGTGTGCACAACACTACAGGGCACAGAGAGGTTGAGTAACTGGCCCGAGGTCACCAGCTCAGAAGCAGCAGAGCCTGGATTCCAACCAGAGACTCCGCAGCAAACCATTACACACCGTGCCACGCCGTGGCCCTCAGCCGCTTCCACACCTACCACCGAGACAGACGCGGGCCCGCCCTCGTGGCGCTCACTTCTTCCTCTGTAAAATGGGTCAGTACGCCGCCGGGCAGAGTACACACTCAGAGAATGTGTACTTGTCCCTCATCGGCCTCACTGTAATAATTGTTACACATATTATCACACATTATGTTAGGCATACATCTCATACATCTTATATTATGATCCTCACATATATTAGAGCATGATTAGTATTTACCAAGGACTGCTGTGTGAGAACGGAGGAGGGCCTCTTCAAGCTGCCGGAATTTACTGGCCATCTGGGCTTGGGTCTCCAGTCAAGCAGCAGTTCCTGGAGAGCGTTCTCACCTCTGCAGCCCCCCACACCTCTGACCGCATCCCCTCTGTCAAGATTGTGTCCTTTCTCCCCTGACACCTTGCTTTGCACGCGTCAAGCCTCGGCTAGAGTGTTTCCTCCTCATGGGAGGCTTGCCCGCCCGCCCGCCTGCCTCTCGGGTGGGACCCATTCCCCTCACCAGAGGCCAGGCTGGAGGGCGAACAAGGACGGCAGCCAAGTTCGGAGGTGTCTCCATTTCCAGCAGGAAGGATGCCTACCCTGTCTTCCCTGGCAGACTTGACTTTTGAAACGCATTCACTTTTCTGCTTTGATAGAAACATAGAGATACAAAAGTGAAAGTGAAAAAGTGCTTTTCTTCCAAACACAAGAGGCAGAAGTAGGGTGGCAGGAGGCACCAGTTCCCCAGCCTCTGCCTCAGGGAGTCTCTAGGGAAGGGTGAGGACTGTGGCAAAGTGGAGGGTGTGAGCTCCACTGGAGCTGTCAGCCCCTGCCCTGCCTCAGCTCGTTGTTCAACCACATCTACCAACTTTTCAAAAGGAGCCAAACCCAGATTTTTACACAAATACTTTAATTTTATAATTTCAGAAACAAATTCAGATTAAATAGATAATAAAACAAGTGCATGGGCCAAACCAAACACGCCTGCAATTTGGAAGCAGTCAGCAGCACCCGCCGGTGAGCACTCCCTCCCTCCCTCGCCTCGGGCCTCTCCACAGGGGCCCTGAGCTCAGGACAGCTGCGCTGGCGTCCTCGGCCGCGGCCACTCGGGCGGGAGACCTGGGGAGCCTCACTGGTGGACCTGGCGAGGGGGACCTCTCAGCTTCTCACGCCCACCCCGCTTTCTAGTCCTGAGACCTCAAGGCTTTGTAAAAAGAGAAAGTGCTGGGGACCCCATCACGGAATCCAGGGCTTCCAAACCCCTCAGAGAAAAAAAGATTTGACCACTTACCCCCACATTTGTTTATGATTTTATAATTTCCATATTAAGAATGACTGTATTACTGTTCTTTAGTTGAAAAATCTGATAGAAATCTTACTTAATTTATTAACAGTACAAAAACGTCTTTGCCCTCTCGTGCATGTGCATGTGTATTTATGGTTATTAGTGTTAGTAATCATTTTAGTTTGCTAAAGGCTGCCAATGTGATATACCAGACGTGGGTTGGCCTTTGCATAGGAATCTGTGAGGGTGGAAGCTTCAAGTTCCGAGGCTGTGAAACGTCCACATCACGGCGTCGTCAGAGAGGCCGAGTCGCGGTGAGGGCAGCCAGGCGCACGGGGTGTCACCTGAGGGGGCTTTGTGGAGCTCAGCCGTGGGCAGTGAGGCCACGGTGGGCACAGCGGCGGCCTGCGCGGCCCTCCCCCTCCTCCGGGCCTGCCTTTTCCCGCTTCCGGCTGCTCTGGGCCCAGCCTCTCGGGGCCTCGACGCGGCAGCCGCTCACTGACCTGGCCTCCGGCCTCCCTCTCAGCCTTTCTCCTCCTGCGGCTGTGGGAGATCCCGGAGCCCCCCGCACGTGGCAGGGTGAAAACAGCGGGTCTCCCCGTGTGCGTCTGAATGGTTCTCCCGTTTATGAAGGGCTCCAGCAAGAGGGCCAAGACCTCCCCCCCCCGGGTCACGCCTCACCAAATGCTCCCATCACAGGCCCGGCTGAATTCAGCCAGAGGGTCCCACGCCCGCAGGAATGGCTTAGCTCCAGGAAGCCATCGTGTCTGGGGCCACGAAAGACTCAAACCAGGACAGTCATGTTCTCAACATGTAGATTTGTTAACGTCGCTCTCCTGCCGTCATTGTATTATCGTCTCAGAGTCCTTGTAATTACAAAAGGGGATGAATCCACATTGCAAAAAGGCTTCTTGTGGATTTCAGATATTGATTGTCTTTAACCTTTAATGGTGCTTGCAGGTTGCTTGGATGAGGGCTAGGGGAGGGCCTCCACATCCGGCCCGCTGCCTGTTTTTGTAAATAAAGCTTTATTGGCGCACAGCCATGCCTTCATGATGTATTTTCTGCAGCTGCTTTTGTGAGAAAACGGCAGAATTGAGTCGCTGAGACAGAGAGGGCTGTAGCCTACGAAGCCTGAAGTGTTTAGGCTGGCCCGTGACAGAGCAATCCTAGGAGACCAGGCGGCTGGGAGCCCCGCAGGGTATTGTAATAAGCCCTTCAGGTCATGCGATGGGCCGCAGCAGCTTGGGGAGACCCCGGCTCTGGAAATCACTCCAGGCTGCGCGGGGAACATCCCGGAGACGGTGGAGGGCAGTGGCGGGAACAGGCACACTCAGGCGTAGGGCAGGGGCCCGAAAGCCTGGGTCTAAGTGGCGTGGGAACCAGCCCCGGTCGCAGGGTGCTCGTGACACGTGCAGACCCCCACCCTCTCGCCCCCCAGTCTGCCCAGGCGCTGGTGCAGCAGGGCTTGGCCGGCTGCACAGGATGGGGGGAGTGGGAAGCTTGCATCTCAGTATTCCACCTTGGAGCCAAATTCCCTGTTTTCAGCCCAGATCCCAAGCTCGCCTTGTGTGGTGGCCAGGGCTGCAGCCTTACAGCTCCTCAACCGCAGGCCTCCCCAGCCCCTGACCCGCCGTAGCCCTGGGAGGGGCCCTGGGCGGGGAGCCTGCTGGGAGTGGGACGGAATGGACGGGGGAGTCTGGTGACGCTTTAGCCCTCAGACTGTGTGGAATGGTTTGGATAAAAATGAAGTTTGATTTAAAGGCGGCAAACACTAGCAGGTCTTTAAGAACGAGGGCTCTTCCGGATAGTGGTTCCTTTGGGGAGAGGGGGAGGGCAGGAAGGGCGGGTCTGGGAAGAGGCAGCGCTGGAATCTGGTGTTCGCTTGGGGCGTGGTCCACGGGTGGGGCCTGTGAAAACCCACCAGGCTGTCCTCCTACCCCCTCTATGCTTTTCAGCATGTCACTTACTGTACTAAACACAGATTTTTAAAAATACAGCCTGCTGAGGCCAGACCCAAATGAGTTCATCGGAATCCGCATAGGGGGCTGGCGAGATTGAGCTTGAACCCGTGACCCATGGCTGGAGCTGGACCCGCGGACCCCTGGGCTTTGCCCCATCCCTGAGTCCTGCCATGAAACCTATAATTTTCTTTGGAACGGCCCCGTCACATTGTGTCGTATTTTAATTTTTCTCTTTAGAATGTTAACATATTAAATGGGAATCTTTGAACTATACCACTGTGCTTTTTGGAAAAATATATCATCTTCCCTGTGGAAATATATCATGGACCCCGTGGCCGTGTTGGTCCATGCAGTCGGGCCTAGCAGAGCTCCGTGGGCCGTTGGCCTGGTGGGTCAGTGAGAGTCACATGTGCTGTGTGTCAGTCCACGCTGCTGAACTTCCCCTAACGCGCTGGCCTGTATTTTAGTTGCTGTTTTTCTGAACACGCCTGGCCCCCAGAATGGCTGGTTCTTTTCCTGGCGGCCAACATGAAGGGCCACACGTGGCGGCCGCGTGGTGGCATCTGGGTGCCATGCGCTGTGGCAATGGAGATGAGAGGGTCGCAAGCGCAAGCTTGGAAGGGTTTTGCTTCCCGCAGGATTTACTCGCTGTTTTTGTCTGCGGAGACTTGTATTCTCACGTTAGAATTGAGTGAACATTCAAGCAGATCAGTCCCGGTTATTTATCTTGGAATTGATAATGCACCTCGAAAGATTTTCGGCTTTAAATATTGACAGAGGTCTGATGTTGCATTATGATGGATTCACATTCTAGATTTTTACAATGTATGTGCGAGAGAGGTGCTGTTCCTAAGAGCGTTATTGACATAACAGGTCATTGGATGTTATTTGAGAATTTACCACCGTGAGGGGGTGGAGGGGAGCAGGGCGGACCTGCTGTCCTTGCCGCCGTCCCCGCTGGACGCCGCTGGAGCCACCTGCTTCTGTTTTGCTACAAGAGAAACAAAACAACGGAGGCGAAAGAAGGGTGGGGAGTCGACCCTGCCGTCCATTCTCATCCGTGGAGAGTAGAGAGCCGTTCGAGGGGCGAGCAGGCGGCCTTCCTGGCACTGACGCCTCCTTCACCTCCAGGCACGTCGGGGCACGGTGGAGGGTCCTCCGAGCTGCCAGCCCAGGCCCAGTAGAATCCCCCCAACCGAGGGTATATTTTCATCTATTTCTTGGGCATAATGCATTCTGACATATTCAGATGCAGGTTCCAGAAAAATCCTGAGCTTGGGCATATCCCAGGCTGCTTTTCCAAAGTTCTGGCCAGGTGATTTTCCCGCTCTTACAGAAGTTGGGGAAATATCCATTTTCTAATGTGGTTTTCTTGCCATAAACTTATGGCATATCATTTTGTTTAGAAACAAACTCAGGAGGCGGAGGCCTGGTTGGTGGGTTCGATTGCTTGGGTCGCTGAACCCCATCCCTCCTAGGTCCTGGGGAAAGCGGATTTGAGATGATTTCACTTTCACTTTCGGTTGGATTAGACTCAAGGGCCCTTTACTGCAGGTCCCAGCCAAGAGCCAGCCACGTCCCCCCAGAACCCAGAGCTTCAGGACACCCCAAGGCCGCCTGCCCCCCTCTCCCTTCACCCACAGACCAACACCTTCTTTCTAGACCCCACAGCAGGAGCACCTGTATCTGTGTCCTCTCAGCCTTGCAAACACAGAGAGAAAGCCTTTCCCTCCACTCCAAGGCGTCCTCTGCAGCAGCCACTGGTCGGCCCTTTCACGGGATGAGCTGTCGTCAACTGGGAACACCCCTGAGCTCAGAGTCCAGGCGGCAGTGCCCAGTCCCGGCCAGCTGTGCCCGTAAGCCACTCCCCCTCCTTTGAGGCACCTTAAGGCGGGCAGGCTCTCGCAGTGGGGACAGCACACTTACCCCTAATCGGTTATTCATCCCAACTTCTTCAAAGCTCAGACCCTCCGACCTTAGAACTGTTAAAGCAAAACCCCCACTCGTTTTTAAAATCCTGTTTTATTTATTTATTTATTTATAGTTATCTCCCCCTCCCCCGATAGTTCTCTCATCTGTCTGCTGCTCACTGTCTGCTCACCTTCTCTGGGAGGCACCTGGAACTGAACCTGGGACCTCCCACAGGGGAGGCAAGTGCCCACAGCCTGAGCCACATCCGCTCCCGACGGGTGGCGGCGTCTGCTGGCTTGTGGCGTCTGCTCATCTTCTTTAGGAGGCACCGGGACCCAAACCTGGGACCTCCCGTGTGGTAGGCGGGCACCCAACTGGTTGAGCCACCCATGCTTCCCAGTTGTGAAACATTTTTAACTAATGATTAAAAAGCATCCTCAAACTATTCCTGCTAACCAGAGTATCTTACATTTGGTGTATTCCCCCCAACCCACCCTATTACTATTGTTATTATTATATCATTGATACATGAACATACATAAATAATAAGTGTGTAGTAAATGTTATGAGCTTACAAAGCAAACATGCATAACATCATACAGGAAAAACCCACTCAGTTTTTAAAACCACCTCCCAGTGGCCACAATTGTCTGACCCATGGCCCCCCATTTGCATCTGTATTTCTTCTCTCACCCTCAGAACAGCCACTCATTCTTCTTTTTTCAACCTTTATTTCAAATTCAAAAAAATAAAAGAACAGACAAAAGGCAGCTCAGCAAGTTATGGGAGCATTACTCCAAAAAAGTTCTGTCCGGGCACTTTCGTCTCATCCTAAACTCAGCTGTTCCTGCAGTGTCCAGGAAGACACGGACGCGCACAGGTCGTTTAAATGACATGATCAGGGTCTCCTGGCAAATGAAGAAAACGGAGAAGAGGAAAAATGCTTAATCATATTCCTATCACATAAGACTAAATCCCATGTTCTTTTTTTTTACCTTTAGCATTAATAGACCTTCCTTGCTTTTGTTACAAAAATATTACAATATTATTAACTATAGTCTATAAGTTACATTAGTTATATTTCTCCCATGTGTCACTGTATTCTTAAGACCTTGTAGCAGAACATTCCTGTATTTATATTATTAACCACAGTCCTCATCTACCTCCAAAATCACTTACGCAGCCCCAAGATTCTCCTCCAGCTACCTCTGACCCCCCGAGACTGCCCGTTCCGACCACGTCCATATCCATACACTGCAACCACTCATTCCCCAGGAAAAGCTGTGCCAAAGCCCTGGAACGTCTTGGGCCTTGCTGGGGGAAGTGGCAGGGGGCCAGCGCACCATCCCCGGATCTCACCCAGGTCTTAAGATCACTGCTTTGGAATCCCATATTTCCTCCCAGACTCCTTACATGTGCAGCGCTGGGCCCTGGAGATACAGAGGTAATGGGGACCCCAGCCTGTCCTGGGGTGCAGAGACCCTGTGGCCGGATGCGTGGTACCTGTGGGGCAGGGGCCGAGGGCCAGGGAGGTCCCGGGGTCGGGGCTCTGTGCTCCTTGGACAAAGCAGCAGCGCACATGATGCCCTGGGGGCTCCTGAGCCAGCGGGGGTCTGGGCCACCCATGGTCAAGTCGTCCTCCGGCCGCCAGCTTCGTTCTGGATGAACGTCAGAGCCGTGAGACGCAGCTGGGTGGGCCGCCTCTCGCCCGGGCTCCCTTGCTGCCCTCGTCAGCCACGGATGCCTGTCGGGGCCACTCTGCCCGACATGTCCCAGCCTGACCACACGGGAGACAGCAAGGTGGACGGTAGTCTCACTCCAGCTCGCAGCCCTGGTGACCATGGAGAGCCACCTCGGGTCTTGAGGGACCTTTTCCAAAGGGGTTCGACCCCCCCTAAATTCATAGCAACCCTTAAAGCCAGAACGTTTTTAGATCCCTCAAAAGAAGATGCCCTCGGACAAGGTTCAGGTGGATTCTTGCCTGCAATTTCAAGCACCGCTGCAAAGGCGGGTTTGTTGAATGCAGAAGGATTTGTGGGGAGGCAGGAAAGAAGGGAACCCCGTGGGGCAGACCCCAGGTGGCCGGGGGTGGGGGCATTTGCGTTGGCTCAGGGCTGGCTGAGCCCTGGGCTGTCGTCTCCCACTCGCAACTGGAGTGAGTCCCAAAGAGCCCCGGTTCTGCTCTGCTGACAAAACCGCAACCCCAGGGGCTCCCCCCAAAAGCTTGTTTGTCACTCAGCCTCCGTGGCCCTCCGGGGTCCATGGGGCTCTGCTCCACATGGTCACGCAGGAGCCCAGGCCCCACCTGCTACCCACGGACTCCTTGGTCACTGCCGCAGGGCTGAGCCTGGGAGGGACGTGCGGCCGGGACGTGGTACACATCACTCCTGCCCAAGTCCACTGGCCTTCCTGACTGCCAGGGGCTTGGTCACATGAGGGGGCACCAGTGGTGTCCAGTGAGCACAGCAGATATGAAACTCCAGCGAGACTGCAGCCACGTAGCAGCAGCAGCGTGGCAGTCATCGTGGTGACAGGGCAGGTTTGTGGGAAGCGGCCGCTCCTGGCAGCAGAGCCGGGGGTCCATCGCCGTCCCCGCCCACCCCCGTTCAGCTGGGGCTGGCACTGACTTTCTACCCCGCCGGCCCCTTTGCCCCTCCCACCAAACCCCCTGGCTCCGTTCCTCTCGTTGCCCCCACTCCTGCCCTATTTCAGATTCTCTTCTTCGCATCTGGGCCGCGGCCAACCCCCGGCTTGTCTCTAGTCAAACGTCCCTGCACCCCTGCGCTTGCCTGGCCCTGCGTTCCCCTTTCTTCCTTCACGCAGGGTATCAGAAGTCACCATGGCCCCCATCCCACTTAAGCGCCTCCAATGCTTCTAACACGGCTGCTGACCCCTGGGGCTCCTGGTCCAGGCTGGCCTCTGCTGCCTCCTTCTAACCACTGGGGAGAAACAATTGTTCTCGGCCATTCTCAGGATTGAGGTCCCCTGGGAAGCTCCACCCACTTATACCCACGCAAACATGGTCACCCCTTCCTCCGTGCCAACCCCATCCTCCATGATCACCCAGGAATCGGAAAACGCGATGGTCAGCTGGGCCCACCGATAAGCCTCTGATCGCCGCCGCGGCAGGGCCCCGTTCTTTTCTCTCTGTGCCCTGCCCCATTTCAGGCCTCGGTCATGGCTGGTGCCTTGAACTGAGCTGAAATCACCCAAAGAGAAGAGGCCACAAGCTCACATCAAACCCCATCCCATTACAGGGCTGCCATTGAACTCTGTACTGCATCTCTTTTGCTTGCAAAAGAGAGAAACCCAACTCAATTAGTGTAACCCAGAGAAAGAACAGTTCCCTCACCTACCTTGATGTGTACATGTATACACTAGCTTCAGGGATGGTTTGATCCAGGTGCACAGATGCTGTGGGTGGGGCACAGTGTCTCCCCATCTATTGGGCTGGTTCTCTCCAATGCTTGACTTCTCCTGACCATGTGGATTCCCAGCCTCTTCCTGCTAGGGCAGCAGCAATGCCCCAGGAGCACTCTGGCCCAACTTTGGACAGAACACTAGACGTGTGGCGATTTCAGGGCCCGGGATGAGATGCAGCGAATAGGCCTGCATTCTGGACCTGCACTTGCAGGCGCTGGGGCCAAGGTACGGGTGAAGAGTCAGCCCCTCCTTCGCCTGCTGGAGTGGAGGCACGTGGGAGAGGGAGAAGGAATGCTGGGCAGACAGAGGCCACCGTGACCTGCTGTGCCTGCCATTGGGGACAATCGGCTGACCGATGCTACCGTCCCCCAGCTGGCTCTTGCTCACAGGTGGGTGTGGAAGGCTGGCAACGATTGTGCAGGTGCTCCTGTGTGGGATGGGAACACTGCCGCATAGCTTTGCCCCTGGTGTTTAGTTAGAAAAGTGCAGAATAGATGTTGATAACAAGGAATATTTGCACGGAGCATCAGCCATAAAGCACATACTTATATAACATCTTACCTGCGGCAGGTGTTAGACCAATTATAGGTGAGGAAACTGAGGTTCGAAAAGTCGAGCCGTTTTCCCGATGGCCACCCTGATGGAGGCTGTGGGAGAAGATCCCCATTCCCATTGATTCCTTATGTACAGATGTGCGTGGGACAGTGATCCAGCAGGCAAAAGGGCTGCACTTCCCAGACTCTCCTGCAGCCAGGTGAGGCCAGATGACCTACTTCTGGCCAGTTAGGGACTTCCAAGTTCTGCAGTTTAAGCAGAAACACTGTGTTGCTTTTGTAACTTTTCTCTTCTGCCGCCTCTACTCCCTTTTCCCTTTCTCATTTTTCCTGTGTGGAACATAAGGTGATGGCTGGAGTTTGAGCAGCCACCTTGAACTATGAGTTGTCCTTGAAGGTAGAAGGCACGTGTACACAGAGCAGAAAAGGCGAAGGAGGCAGGTCCACGCCATCCCCTAGCCACCATAGCCCTCCCGGACTGCCTCCCTCTGGGCTCCATTTACATGAGCAAATGTACATTTATGGATTTAAGCCGCTGGCCTGGAGGAGTGTCTGTGCCGTTGAACCTAAGCCTAATGCAGCTCTTAACACAACGTAACTTTTTATTTCTGGACAGAATGAGTGTCGGGGGCAGGGGACTTGGCCCCAGTTGTTCCTTCACCATCGTATTTGGAGGTCTGTGGTCAGCCTCTCTGGAGGTGGGACATTCTGGAAAGTGACCACCCCCTGGCCCCCCTGTGGTTGCATGGACCCCAGTCATATAATCGTATGCACCGTGTGTAAGGCGAGTCAGAGTGGGAGGGGTCTTCTCCCAGGACACCTGGGCCTCTGCCGTGTTCTCCAGATGCTCACGACTGCATTCGGCTCACAGCTCCCTGTGTCAGCATCTTCCCTCCAGAATCTTCAGCATATGCTCCTGATTTTGCAGAGGTTTTTTGTGGCAGGTAAATGGTAAATAAGAGATTTTAAATTGCCCTTATCCCCTAAACCCAAAAGGCAGAGGAAAGATGACCATCTTGAGCTGTAAAATAGCTTGTCCCCCTCCTCTAAGCACAGTGGATCTGTCTGGCAGGACATAGTTTACCAGGAAAAAAACAACAGTAAAACTCGTAGCCCGTGGCCCCTAGTTCATGCACATATCTCCACGTTATTCTTAATTAATTACACCTTGCTGAAGCAATTAGGTAACTGACAACCCCAGTTAAGTCCTAATGAGAGGCCCATGTCTTTTCATATTCCATGGACCCGAGGTGCAGCTCAGAGGCCCAGGGGTGGGCAGCCGGCAGGAGAGGGCACGCAGCGGGCCAGGGGTCAGGCCCTGGTCCCAGCCCCACTACTCCTGGCGCCCCTGTGCATTGCTCCTCCTTCTGGAAAGAAGCGCTCCTGCCCCTTGCTTTCCCACTCCTCTGCTTGCTTGCTTCCTTTTTTTTTTTTAATTTCCAAAACAATAAGGACAGCTGTTGAAGTCTTAAACAATGACTCTTCTCTGGGAAATTGGTTAATTTGTTTAACTTTCACACCCTTCACTCTCCTCCACAATGGCAGAGTGGAGCATCCGATGAATTTCACACTTCTTGCCTTTCCTGAAATGTCCAGTGGCATTCAAAGTACCCAGCGCACCTGGCTCAGCCCCGGGGCTTGGAAAGGTAATTGTGGCTGTGCTGGTCGGAAGGAGGCAGCACGACCACGGAGGCAGGGGGTTTGTTTTCTTAAGGCCAAATTTCCCCTTAATAGGGGAAATGCCAGATGTCTGGGGGCGTCAGCGATTTACCTCTGGGGACACTTTGTTCTTCCTAGGGGAGAAATCGCTGAAGAAAATGCTGAGCTCTTTGTTCTGATGCTAGGAGATGAGTCCAGTCGCCTTTCCTGGGCTGAGTTTGTTTTGGGGGCCCAGCCATGGGAGTTAAAGGCCCCTCCATCCTCGCCCGGGAGCCTCTGCCGGGGGGGCCCTGCCTCTCTGCCACGCTTGGGCAGTGTGGTTTCCGCCTCCCTCCCAGTCCGTGGAGTAGCAGCGTCTCCCACCGGGCCGTGCTCGGAAACAACCACCCTTCTCCAGGGCTGCAGAAATCACCAGCACCACAGAAGGGGCACTTGACCGCCTGGCAAGGACCCGGCACCTCGAGAGCCACCTGGGCGCCCAGGTACGACCTTAGGGGCCACGGCCCTCTCCCACCTTGTGAAGATAAAAACAGGAAAATCACTCGTGGTCGGTATGGTGGGGCCGCGTGCTCTGTAGCCACGACCCTAAGCCCGTGTTCCTGTTACTAAGCTAGTTCTTATTCCTGCGTGTGTGACAAAGGGGAAGAGAGACCCGAGGCAGAGATGCAAGTGTGTGTGCACATGTGTGTACACGTGTGTACACGTGTGTCGTAACCCAGGGCCTGAGGCCGGAAGCTGGCAGGAGGCAGAGGTGGCACGTGCCAGCCAAGGGGCCTTAGTTCCGCCAGAGGGATAGTGAAATCCCGGGACCAGACGCTCACCTGGGGTTCTCAATCTTCTAAACACCGACCACCGTCCCAGGTACAGCATCCACGAAGGCAGCCACAGACCGCTGTCCCAGCCCCTGAAACTGGTGGATATCAGGTAAATGGATTTGGGGTGAATCCGTGGTAAAATTGTGATTTAACCTTATTCTCCGACGCGGGGCAACCAGCCGCGCTCTCATGACTCTGGGGCGTGAAGAGGGGTCCACCCTCTTTGGAAAGCTGAGTACGGGTGTCTCCTAAAGCTACACACAAACTTCTCCATAACCCAAAAATTCTACACCTGGGTATTTTCCAAGAGAAATGAGTGCATATGTCACCTTAAAAAATGTCCAGGAGTGTTCATAGAAATTTTATTCCCAGTAGCCCCAAACTGTGAGATACCCGAGTGTGCGTACATAGGCGGATGCATGAAGAGCCATGGTGCATTTGCCTGATGGAGCACAGCATAGCAGTGGGAGGACTGGGCTTCGTGCTCCCACAGGTGGGATGCGGAGCCCAAGAATCCCGGCCCGGAAGAGTGCGTGCTGTATCATCCCAGGCACGTGATGTGCAAGAGTGGACAAGCCAATTGCATTTGTCTCCTGTGGCCGGAGCAGATCACCCCAAGCTCAGTGGCTCACAACAACTCTTGGTTCAGGAGGTTGGAAGTCTGTGTGGGCTCCTCCTAGAGACTGCCCACGTCCCGTGGCCCATGGCCTCACTTCTCTCTGGCCTCTGATCCCGTGGTCTGCCTCCTCTGCCTCTGGCCCTCCTGTGCTGGCTGGTCCAGGACGCTCTCCCTTGAGGGTCCCTCCCTCCGTCCCACCTGCAGAGTCCCTCCCACCATCCATGGGTTCCGTGGACTCCGGCGTGGTCCTTCTCTTCTCGCGCTAACAGCTGGCACGGAGGAGTGGCTGTCTCGGGGCAGTGACCGGGGAAGGGTGTGAGGGAACTTGTGCGTGGCCGGAAACGTTCTAGATCTCTGTCAAGGTGCCGATTGCAGTGGCACAAGCATCCATGAAAATCTGTCAGGCTGCAGCCTTAAATGCAGTGCACTTGGCTCGCTCTTCTATTAGGGCCGCACTCCAGTGGTTTAAAAACAGAAGAGGAAAGGTGAGCTCGGCCTCCCTGCAGCGCCGGCCTCTGTGAGATCAGCTGCAGCACCCACACTGTGCTCGCTACGTCCGGCACCTGCAGGACCTCTGTCGCTGGCAGCATGAAGACGCAGCCCACGGAGGAGTCTGAGAGGGGAGCCACAGGGAGGGGTGTGCCCGTCTCCTTTCACAGCTCCGGGCTGTTTCACGTCCACAGGGGGAATCGGGGAGGATTCTGCTGGGCTCCTGACAGCTAGAGCTGCCGTCACAAATGGTTGTGGGATGCTGCGTGTCCAGCGCCTCCCATGTGTCTGCAAAGCAGACAGCGCCCAGTGGTAGCGCCGCTGGCAGGTCAGGGCCTGGTGCCTGATGGCCGGCAGGGCCTGGCACCTAATAGGTTCTCAGGTATTCACTGACCCTCCCCCGTCCCCAGGAACTTCCCCCCACGGGTTCTTACTGACGATACTGATTTGCAAAAAGCAATTAAATGCAATTTCTTGGAGGTCACATGGTTAGATCCCTGCCAGCTCCTGTACCCCATGGGCAGCACTTAACAGGTTTGCAGCAGGGATGTCCCATCAGCCTGTTTGATGCACGCAGGTAAGGAAGGGCACCCTGGGGGGCTGAACCATGCCCCTGGGGTGGGCACTGCCACGGCCCAGTACCTGGCTCAGCCGGGACAAGGGGGGCAATGGGCAAACACGCGTGGGAGGGAATGAACGCACAACCCTGCACTCACTTGGCCTGGGCTGCTTTCTGCTTTGTCTGACCATGTGACACTGTCTCAGGAAGGGAGAGAGAGGGATGGAGGGGGGCATGTCCCTGGGTGCCCGAGGGGCCGTTGAGCCCACTTGCATGCCAGCTCATTGCAAACGCCGCTCGCTGACAAGCACCTGGCAATGCCGCGCTTCTCCTGCCATGTGCCCTGGTTCTGTGTGCAGGAGGCTCATTATCACTCACCATTGCTACAAGGCCAGCGCAGCCATGTGAGGTTAGAGGGAGGTCTGCTGGGCAGAGCAGTGTGTCCTGTTGTTAGAGCAGAAGTTGATTTCATTCCTCAGAATCGGAATTCCGATTGCAGCCGGGCTCAGGGAGTTTCCCCAGATGGGAGAGGACTTTGTCTGAAGTCCTAGCAAAGCCAGGAGCTGCGTTCTCCTGCTGAAGCTAGCTTGTCTCCTTCTGTAAATCCGGGTGAGCAGCCAGTCCGGAACAATCTCCCCATCAGTAAGATGCTAGTGAGGGAGAGGGAGAAAGCGTGCAGAGCTCTGGGGTGCTGAGCGCGTGTGTCTCTTCGTCAGCCGAGGGTCAAGTGGTAATGGATGACGGCTTCTGGCACCATAGTTCCGCCAGCTTCACTAGCCCAAGAGCAAGGCTGAGCCTTTCTGCCAACTGGAAGCTTCAGAACCATTGGGTTGGCGTTTTCGACCCCCCAGCTCAGTAGTGGGTGGTATTCAAAATCCCCTACAACAGTGGTTCTCTGTGTAGGGACCCCTGGGAGCACATCCACATTCTCAGCCCCACCCCAGACCTGCTAGGGCAGACACTCTGGGATGGAGCTCAGCAGCTTGTGTTCAACCCAGTCCCTCAACACTATCCAATAGAAATAGAATGCGAGCCGTAGTCCACATTAAAGAAACTAAAAAGAAACAGTTGAAACTAAGCTTTAAAACACTTTTATTTAACTCAGCATATTTATGACCGTTTGAAGCTAGGTGGACCCTGGAAAATCGTGTCCCTAGAGCGAATCCATTCCTGGGGGTGTGAACCTGTAGCAGGTGTTCAGGCCGCTTCAGTTAGGGCCTTTTGACGAGATTAATTCAGAAGGCGTGACCCAGAGTGGGTCTTAATCCTCTGGCTGGAGTGCCTGATAAATGGGATGAATATGGAAAGACAGAGAGAAGAGACACAGGAGCTCAGAGAGAAAGCCACGGACGGAGCAGCCAGCAGCTAGGGGCAGCGGAGCCTGGAGGAGAAGGCAGAGCCCGCAGGCGCCGCCATGTGTCTGACCGTGTGACACAGGAGTCCAGGATCGCTGGCAGCCTGTCTTGAGGAGAGAGTGTCGCTGGGTGAAGCCTTGATTTGGACGCCTTTCTCAGCCTCGGAACGGTAAGGCTGCAAGCCAGTAACCCCCACTGTAAAAGCCCCCCATCTCTGGCATCTTGCTTCTGGCAGCTTTTAGCAATCTAAAACAATATGCAAAACATCACGTCAGGATGTGATCAATACCCAACATTATCACAGATGTTTGTCAGTCTTTCTTTTAATTTATTTTGTGCTAAGCCTATAAAATCATGTGCTTTATGATTACGGCCCATCTCAATTCAGACCAGCTGCATTCCAGAAAGTTCCAGCAGCCACATGTGGCTGGAAGGGGCTCTGTGGGACCGAGGGACTCCACAGTTGGAGGGACATTGTCCTGCATCGTTTGGGGAAAGAGGCTGTGACGTTCACTGTGGGCATTTTTAGGGCCTGTGGTTTATCCGTTTTAACAAAAGGTTTTAACAAAAGGCAGTTTTTTTAAGAGGATCAAATCTTTTGAGTGGGATTTTCCTGATTGCGGCCCATGGGGAAGGTTGTACGTCTGTGCAGGGGCTGTAGGTCTGGGAGCCGGGTGGGAGTGACCTTGGAGCTGAGACGAGGCCGAGTTGGTGGGACCGTGGCGGGGGGGGTGTGTTTGGAACCCAGCAAGTCTGGACCCGGCCGGCTTCCCTGCTCAAACGCACAGAGGCCCACGGAGTGGACCGAGGGCTCTTTGGATGAGTCCCAGATTCCATGGCCTATTTCCTTCCAGAGCAAAGGCCTCGGGATGTGCAGTCGCCGGTGGCCAGGGGAGCAGCTGTCCCCGCTCCGCTCTCCTTACCCCCCCTCCCACTGTCTCCCTCCCCACTGGCTGGCTCAGCAAACCCGCAGTGCTCACCTCTCCTGCACAGCCTGAGGACCAGCTGTTCCCCCTAAGACACCCCACACCGGCGCGAGGCCCTCAGCCATCAGCCATCAGCACGTTCCCCCTTCCGGGATGGACAGTAACAACGGTCAGTGCACCCCACCCGTTTCTGGCATTTTCACATCAATACCTCACAGTGCTGTAAATTAGCATCGTGGATTTGGGAGGAAATTTCTAACCGCTTACCTCTCAGAATGCCAATTTTTCCAAACTTGTAATATTTGTTTTACTGCTCAAACAGTTCCAAGGGGGCTGGAGACAGACGCTGCAAGGAAGGGGGGCAGAGTGGGCACCCACAGGTGGGACTAACATGATCCCTGAGGCCAAAGTTTGCATTTTCCAGAAAGCTCCGGTTCCAAAGGCGCGGCCAAGAGTGTGGATTTCTTCCAGTGACCTGAGCAGGGCAGTCTTGGCCCCAGGCTGTGCCGGCGCCCCCAGCCTCCATTCTCCGAAGGCGCGCCTTGGAGCAGGAAGGAGGCGGCCATCCGCCAGGCCTTCTGCTGTGCCTGGCCTCTGAGAGGCGCCCGCAGGCGGCAAGCTGCACCGGACAGGCTCCCGCTGGCGGTCCCGGGGCGCCGCCCCATCTGTTGTCACCGTGTCGCTGTTAAACAGCAAGTGCTGCCTGGGAAGACGAAGGTGCTGCTGGCTTCTTGCTGGCTGTTCGCTCCCGAGACGAGAAGCCTTCAGCTGGCACGGCTGGCGTGGATGCCGGGCGCGGCTGGCGTGGATGCCGGGCACGGCTGGCATGGATGCCGGCCTTGGCCGTAACTTTCACTAAGAGGGGTCTCTGGATGAGCTGGGTTTCCACCCAGAACCTCTGGGGTAATGGTAGCATGTCAGCCACACCTTGGCCCCTCGGTTTGGTGTGGCCGTGGCTCCCAGGAAAGGGGGCTACAGAGGGCCACAGCTTTGAGACCCTCGCCCACGCGGCGGAGTGTCTGACACCACGCCCGTGCCCGTGGCTGTGCTCTCCTCTGATGCGTGACCCTCACCTCTGCTCGTTGGACTCTCTTGGGCCCTGACAGACTTTCCGCTGTCACGGTTCTTCGGGGCCTTTTCAGATTTCTTTGCCTGATAATCCACATATTTAGGCAAAATAGTGGCGCCTCGAGACAAACCCTTGGAAGCTGCAGGAGACACATTTGATGAAAGAGATTTCAAACCACGTGTCCTTGGACGGCTGTTCTGCCGTATGGCACACAGAACTACAGGGAGGGAGAGCTCAGCTTCCGGGGCCACGGACGCGTCTCCCACCACACGCTCCAAGTCCCTGGCCCCAGCCCGCCTCTCTGTGCCGAATCCCACCCTCCTTTCTCCCCAGGGTCAGCTGCTACCCTCCCAGCGCCAAGACCCTTCTACCCCCACCCTTCCCTTCGTCAAGCGAGCTCCAGCCCTTCCTCGGCTCCCAGCCCCCCCTCCCAGAGGCCTTCCCTGAGCCCCCGCGAGACCCTCGGATAAGTCCCCATGTGGACTGTTCCCAAGAATTGAAATTTTACGACCACTGGTGCAGTGCATGTAATCCACGAGGACAGGGCCCACGTATGATGGTCCACAGCTTCCTGACAAGTGCCCACCATGTAGTAGGCACCTGCTGAATGCATGTTTAGAGTCTGCATTTTCTCACTGAATTCTAACTGTGGCCCTCCTGGTAGGCGCCACTGCACCCCATTTTACAGAGAGGTGCAGGGGGAAGGGGCTCGCTGGACCCACAGCCGGGGAGTGGCCACGCTGGGCGTTGGCCCCAACCCTGTGCCCTTTCCCGACACCCCCCCTCAGCCCCAGCTGGTGATAGGAGTGCGGGCAGCTGCGCAGATCCTTTGCTCGGACGCAGGCTCCCTCTGGGGACGGCTCGTCCTGGCCTCTGGGTGCCCGCTGTGAGCCGATTGGGTGCCTGCTGGGAGCCCGCCGGGCCTGGAGGGGAGGTGAGGGGTCATCCCAGGGCCTGCCGGCCTGAGCTGGAAAGGAAAGGGGGCATGGAGGAGAGGGACAGGGCGAAGTGGCCCCCACTGTGGAGGGGCAGCATCGTTTCTTGCTGAGCACGTGCCTTTCCCGCCACCCTGCCACCACCCTCCTGAGCATGTGTGCAGCCTGAGGCATGTGCCCGTGTGTTCAGAGCAGCCTGTTCATAAGAGTCCAAACCTGAAAGCCCAGGTGCCTCTCCACAGAGGAATGCGTAACGAAACCATGCCAGAGCCACGCGACGGGGTCAGCCGCGCAGGAGACGCCCCTCCGCAGCAGCAGCCGGGTGCCCAGGTCTCGCACACCTGGTGTGTGGTGGGAGTTGCCGGGCCCGGAAGATTCCGCCCAAATCCATTTGCACGGAGCTCTCAGGCCTGGTGGCAGCTCCCTGCAGAGTTTGCTTTTGTGGGTGCGCCGGCTGGGAGGGGAGCTGAGGAAGACTCGGAGCTGGGAATCTCTGCCTCATCGCTCACGGGTCGCACGGCTGGTGTGTGGCTGTGAAAATCCACTGTGAAGACTGTGCTTCACTGCACGTGTGACACTTCAGTGCCAACGAGATTGCCAAGAAGTTACAGGGGGTCTTTATGCGATTCCGTATCCGGGCAGACACCGTCATCCTAGACGCAGCGAAGGGGCTCGACAGGACAGGGGCGAAGCGCTCGACTTCCCATAGATGAAAAGAAGCCAAGCCCAAAGCGAGTGTTCTGGAGGCTTCTGTCTCTATGCAATACGATGGAGCTCATCTAAACATTGGAAATCAGGGTCGCAGTGGCCCATTTTCTGGGTGCTGGTCACACCAGCGTGTTCAGCTGTGACAGCCCCTGGAGCTGTGTGCTTGTGACATGCATGCTTCCTATGGAGATAGGCGTCAAAGTTAAAAAGAAGAGAGCTGGGCTTTGCTGATATTTATGACTCAGTAGACATGCGCTCCTTTCCTGCTGCCTGTGATTTGGGGGTTCAGATGTGGGGTGGGGGCTTGGGCTGAGAACTGCGGTTCTCTCATCCAGTGTTAGTATATGGAGACCCGGTTCGTTTGGGGGACTCTCGGTTAAAGCTGACAAGTGGCTTTAAAAGATCCCTGCAGAGAAAGCACAGGTGAAGCCTGTCCCCCTCGCCCAGCACTAAGTGCACATGAAAACTGCAGAGCTGACATTCCATCCACACGGAGGCCGACCTATTTGCCAACCACATTCTGAGGCTGAAAAACAAAAGCAGGCAGAAAATGGCGGTGCATTTGCATCTGGCGAGAAGCCGGTGCCAAACACACAAAGTTATCAGGATGGCATTTTGAAATATAAATCTACATGATTCTCATTAAAGACGCACCTCTCCCAAGCTGTATGTCATGCCTTACAATATTAACTAATGACCGAAGACATTTATAAATATGTAAATGTCTATATATTAAGGGTGCACGGCCAGAAAATCCCCTCTCTTGATGGGGTACGTGAGCCAAAAGGACAGGCCTGCTTGTCTAGAGAACACCCCAGATTTGGCTGTAAGTTCTGAGTTAGGATAAGCCATGGAGCCACGAGCCCATCGGCTGCAGAAGGAGCATTCCGCTCGGCCTCCGGGGGCTTCTGGGAATGTAGCCCCTGGCAGCCCCTCCCCACTCTGCTCCGTGCCCATGGGGGTGACGGGAGGGGCTCCCCATCTGGACGCTCATCACTGTGTGTACCGTGAACAGCGTGTGGGCCCCTCGTGTCGCTCAACACGGTCCAGGAACCCCCCCCCCCACCTTATTCCTGGAGTCAGCAGCCCAGCCAGGGTTCCGCCAGGGGAGCCAAACCGCAGTGCCCAGCAGGGAGCAGGACCTTATTGCTGCGATTAGACCTTCCCGTGGTGGGAGAAGCTGGGAGAGGAGATTCAGAAGAGGACCGCTGGAAGGACAGAGAAAGCCCACCAGCCAGACCAGAACGGGGGTGGCGAGGAAACCGGGGCTGGCTGCTCTCTGCATCGGGGTGGTCCTGGGGGAGCAGCTGGGGAGAAAAGCTGGCTGCATAGTAGGGGACAGTCAGGACACCAGGACCCCCGTCTGCCTTCACGCTCTGGGGGTGACCTGCGGGAGAGGCCGGTGCTCCCGGCTCAGGGCTGCGGCTGGGCTGCGCCCCTGCACCCAGGACGCCAGCCCACTGGCCAGTGACCGGCGCCATCGTGGTGCCCCTGCCCGCGTGCCTGTCCAGCAGAAGCAGCAGCCACGGCTGTGCGCCCTTCCTAGACCTTGCTCAAGCCCCTCCAGTTGGGAAGGGGATCCCGGGCGGGGCTTCCGCCAGCTTAATGGACACCTTGCCGAGCTGTGAGAGCGCAAAATGGAGAGGTGGACACGTCCAAAACACACATGCACACCCACATGCATCACGTGCACATGCATCCCATGCTGCACACACGTCCAGCTCACACATGCACACACGCCAGGGTGCTAGGCAGTGGTCAAGCCAGGCGGTCAGTGTGGAGGCAGGAAACAGAGGAAGAAAATGGGTCAGACTCGGGGTAGAAAGAAGCGGGAGTTCGGGTCTGCAGCCTGGATACCCATGCGCGGCATGGCCGGTCTGTCCTGCGCAGGTGGAAGGAAAGCACCAAGCGCAGGTGCTGAGGTTCCTGTGAAAAGTCCAGCCCTGCCGGCCAAGGCAGAGCCAGGTGCAGGCAGCAGGAAGTGGCGGAGAGCCCTCAGCGGACGCTGGTTCCCGGGCCAGTCTGTGCCCGCTGTGCTGCTTCCTCGTGGGCCGACCAGGGCAGGTCGCAAACGTGTGCCTGAACCATCAGCCGGAAAAGCTTGTTGCCCTGGCTCTGTGCCGTCGGGGAAATCACGTACAAGTGGTTGACGGCGCTTGTTTCTGAGGTGCGATCGTGGGGGAGTTATTAATTTATGATAAAAAAGCAATAGAGTAGAGGACAGAGGAATGTGTAATACAGTCAATGGAGGTCGCCGTTGGTTTTAATCGGAGGGTGGAAAGAACAGCCTCTGTTTTCAGCAGAGCTGGTTTTCCACCTGCTTGACGGTGGTAGAAGTTTTGCTTGCAAATACTCTGGCTTGATGTTATAGAATGGCAGAGGAAAGTGCAGGTATGCAGAACACGTGTTTCTGTACCCTACGATAAGGTGTTATCTCGCAAGCACGTGAGCTGTAGGCCCGGATGCCCTGTGTACACACCCGGGTCCCACAGCAGAGGGCGTTGGTGGACCTGTGTGTGCAGTGGCTTCTGCCGTCCCGCGGGGGGTACCTGTGAGGACCTTGCCCCCTTTCCATCTCTGCACTTTCGAGAATTCAGAGGACTGGTTGGCCCATTGGCTCTTCCTTCCTCATCGCCTGCATTTCTGTTTTGTGTGTGATGTACTCACGGAGACGATTGCCACAGAAATTTCCAATGAGAATGAGATCGGGAAGCACAGGCCTCTCCCTTCCAGACTTGTCCAGGTTGCAGAGCTCCCGGCTGCTGGCACCTGTGGAGGCAGCCCGAGGGCTCTGGACAAGCCGTTTCCTGGGAGAACTGAGGCAGAAGCATCCCGAGTCTTTACGGTGGCATGTCTAAGGAGAACATAAGGTATTCAGAGATAGTTTAGCTCTTTATAATTTCCAAAATGAAGACATTTTTCTAAATAAAGGCCTTGCTTGTGACCTCTTTCATAGACTCATCTACGCAGTCGCAGGCTGGTTGTTGATTTTCCCGTTACGGGGTGCCGGTTTCACGGAGGTGGCGTTTTCCATTAATAGTCCCCGTGCCACTCGTTTATGCCTGAAGTGCAAACCACCTGAATGATGGCAGCTCCACGTCTAATTAGGGAGGAGGAAGTCAGAAGTGGCTGCTTCGCTAGCTGACATCTTTGGAGGAAGCAATTACAAACAGCCTTGCGCTTAGTTGCACAGCTTTCCTCTGCATGTTAAGACGCCGAGATGGAAGCTTCAGTGTGTGTCTCACTCTTGATCTTAGCTCCGGACTCCCTGCATTTGGGGCGGCCTTCGGCCCTGCCCCGTGGAGGCGAGCCGCTGGTTCTGTCCCTCCACGCCTGACCCCGTCTGCCCAGCTTTCTCTGCCTTACATGACTTCACTGGTTGCGATTCAATGGCCTGTTTCTCAGTGGGCCAGGATGGAAGATGTATCTTTCTCCCAGCACACGCAAAAAAGGTCCAAAGACTAAAGGCACTGGTGTTTTTCTGCAGGGGTTTTAGGGGCCTGTTGCATGGAATCAGAACTCCGCTGGCTCTGATGCCAGGTTGACGTGCCATCCAGCATCAGTCTAAACCGTCTCCCACCTGAGAGCTTCTTGAGCCCTTGGCCCAGGGGGGACTAGGAAGGGAGGAAGCAACTGCCAGCGTTTTCTCAGTGGTGTTCCGCTTTACAATCCCACCAGCACCGTGTCAGAATTCCAGATGCTGCACCTCTGTCAACACTTGGTACTGTCAGAGTTCCCCTTTAGCCATCTCATGAGGGTACAACGGTACTGCCTCAGCATTTAGTTTGCTTTCACTTGATGTCTAATGATGTTGAGCAGCTTTTCATTTGCATGTTGACCATCTGCATATCTTGTCTGTGAGGCGATGGTTCACCTCTTTTACCCATTTCGTAAAAACTGAACTATCCGTCTTTTTGTCACTGATTTGTAGTTCTTTATGTTGTACAGGTTAGAGCCAGTCATCACCACTGAGAAAACGCTGGCAGGTGCTTCTTAAGATGAGCACATGCACATTGCATGCCCTGGGAATTCACTGCCGGGTGTACCCCTAACAGAGATGTACGTGTATGCGCACCAGGAGACAAATGCAGGGTATTCGTGGGCACGTCGTCTACTCTATCCCAGTCAGAAACCATCCAAATGTCTGTTAGCGGTGGAATGGATCGATACGTTGTGGGATACTCGTCAAGTGGACTGCTGCGCGGCATTCGGGAATAATGAACCTCTGCCCTTCACACAGGGTGACTCTCTCGGACGAACGTTGGTGGAAGTCAGAGTGGTGGCTGCACTTGGGGCTGAAGCTGGGGTGGGCACGGAGGGCTTCTGGGGGCCTCGTCTTGAGCTGGATGCTGGCAGTCCTTTGAGCCTCTCTTAGGATTCGTTCACGTCACCATGTGCTTCAGTCAGAGTTCTCCAGAGAAACAGAACCAGCAGGCTGTGTGTTTTAAAGAATTGGCTCATGCAGTTGTGAGGACTGGCACGTTTGGAATGTACGGGGCAGGCTGGCAGGCTGGAAATCCCAGGAGCAGGTGGAGACTTGAGTCTGAAATGCTTCGGGGAGACCAGAAGGCCGGGAACTCGAGAGCGTTGAGGTAATCTTGAGGCCGAGTCTCTTCTCTGGGAAACGTCACTTTTTCTCTTAAGGTCGTCAGCAGGTCGGAGGGTAACATCCTTTTCTTAAAGTCAGCTGGCTGTAGATGCTAATCCCATCTACAAACGACCTTCACAGAAAAATCTAGTCCAGTCGTTTCACCAAAGCCTGGACGCTGTTGCCTCACCCAGTTGGCATAGAATCAGCACACTGTGCGTATATTTTAATATGAATTTTAGCCAAGTAAATAAATGACTCAATAGTGAGTGCTTACGATGTTCTGAGCATAGCTGTGGACTGAGGTCCATTTCGCACATTTTCTCAGTGTGTTTTTAGTCACTCTACCCCCTTCAGAGAAATTACTCTTTATATCTGCTGTCGTTTGAATTTTCGTGACTGTGGGTTCCTGGCTCGCAGGGATGATGATAAAATGGCAACAGTAATGGCAGCTGGTGTTTGATCAGTCACTGCTTCCAGGTACAGTTCAAAGTGCTCTCTATGAATCAACCCATTTAATCTTTAAAAGCATCGTTTGAAGTAGGGACCATTATTATCTCCATCTTAGATGTCTGAGAAATTTGAGGCTTAGAGAACTTGTTCAGTTTGCCCAAAGTCATACAGCTTGTACACGGCAGAAGCAGTATTCCAGGCCCAGGGGCCAGACTCCATAGACCACACCTGCCCTGGCCATCAGGATATCCTTCTTCTCCTTGTGATACAGGCGCCAGTTTATTTGTGACCAACTGGAAGCCAAATGCTATACAGATGTACATCCAGTGGGGTTGTCATACCTGTGTCTCTAGTCCCAGGCAGCAGGCCACTGCCTGAAGTCTGTTTGTTGAATGGACGGATGGACGGATGGTCGGATGGATGGATGGAGGATGGATGGATGGGTGGGTGGATACATGGATGGATGGATGGATGGGTGAATGGATGGAGGGATGGATGGGTGTTGCACGGGTGGATGGTTGGAAGAATGGCTGGATAGGTGGATGGTGGATGGATGGTTGGATGGGTGGATGGGTAGATGCATGGATGAATGGGTTGATGGGTGGTTGGATAGGTGGATACATGGAAGGATGCATGGGTGAATGGTTGGAGGGATGCATGGATGGATGGATGGAAGAATGGATGGATAGGTGGGTGGATGGTAGATGGTTGATTGGGTGGTTGGATGCATGGATGGGTGAATGGATAGAGAGATGGATGGGTGGATGGGTGAGTGAATGGATGGAGAGATGGATGGGTGGTGCACGGGTGAATTGGTTAATGGGTGGATGGGTAGATGAGTGGGTTGATGGATGGGTGGATGGTTGGTGTCTTCCTAAGGTGATGTTTGTAGTCTCCCACTGAGCCTGTTGTGTCTGGGTCTGCAGCTAAGTGACTTCCTGTAAAAAGGACAACAGGGCACAGGCATCCTTCAGAGCTGAGTATGGCTTGGACCTGTGCTTCTCACCTAGAGACGCCCATTAAGCCAGATGCCGGCCCGCTCCCAGGGGTTCTGAATCAGCAGGTTTCCAGTGGGGCTCGGGACCTGGGTTTATGGCAGGCGCTCAGGGCATGCTGCTCTGCTGGTGTGTGGGCTGCCCTGGAGTGGCCAGAAGCAAAGCCCTCGAGCGCTTCAGGTGCTGCCTCTGGCAAGGGCAGCCAGCGTTTGCCTAAAACTGCCTGTGCATTGGAGTGAGCGCAGATGACGAGGGAACGACTTCAGGCTCCGCAGAGTGCGGTGTGCGTGGGGGGAGGGCGGGAGATGTTTTTTCAGCAGCCTCCCCCACACCTGAGTCTGCACTCGGCTCCGAAGCCCAGCTCATCTCGTCGAGGCCGTTTATAGTGCCGAAGCTTGGGAGCTAAAACAGTCTAATGTGTCATTGCGGCGGGAAATGGGAGACCCGCTGAGCATGGCAGGAGGTAGTACCTTATCACGCTCCATGTGCAGCCACCGCTTGCTGGAACTGCCAGCAGATCCGCCCCCTCGGCAGAGCCGTGGCGGGGCGATTAGAGGAGGTAGAGGAAGGAGACGATCGCCCAGTCGCCCAGAGAGATGAGCCGCGAGCCCTTCCTCCCCCATTGCCTGCTGTCTCCTGCGATATGCAAAGCAGCTTCTCCACACACGTTGCACCTTCACATTACCTGAAAATTGAATTTTATTTGGTGGCCTGCATACAATTTATAACCCTCCTCCAATACTCTCCAGTTCTCGTTCAGCCGAAAGTGCGTTCTTTATTTCCTCCCGGCAGAGGGACAGAGGACGAAGCCTGAGCTGGCCAGCATGCACGGCCCCCAAGCCAGGGTCCCCTTGGAACTGGGCATCAACGTGCTCCCGCAACGCCTGTTGGAGCCGCCCACCTCTAAAGCGCCCCGAGGGGCCTCCCCCTAGAGGGAGGATCCTGGCCTCAGCCCTCGGCAGAGGCGTGCTCCGGGGCTGCTCCTCCTCCCGCATGTTGGGGCATCTGAACAATATTCGACGCGCACAAGGAAGAACCACCTTAAGAAAAAAAAGGAGTCCTCCCCCCGCTATTTCAAATCATAAAGCACCGTGCAAGGATGTTGGGCGTGGGCAGGCCTTTGCTTGCACCCTGCTTGGCCACATGGCTTTCTGAAAAAACCGAGTTTATTGAGGTATAACACATACAGTAAGCTGCGTCCAGCTAAAGTGTACGTTTCAATGAGTTTGGACCGATGAGTACACCCAAGAAACCGCTGCCACGATCTGTAGAGCGAGCCCCTGCAGCCACGTCAGGCCCCCCCCCTTCCCCGTGCCCCTGGTCAGCCGGCTGGGACTCACGTGGATTCGCGTTCTCCGCAGTTTCAGGTAAATGGAACTTGAATACAAAGTCTGTGCGCTTTGGGTCTGGCTTCCTTCACCCCTCAACCGCCCTGAGGTTTAGCCTGCTCCACTGGATTGCTGCGTACTGGTCCCAAGACCGGGTAAACCACCTTGCTTAGCCCCTGACCTGCTGATGGGCACTCGGGGCTGTTGCCAGGCTCTGGCTCTCGTGCAGTCTGTTCTGTCTTCGTTTGTCGGGTTGTAAACCTGGCATCCAGGACCGGCCTGGCTAGGTCATGTGGGAGGTGCATATTTATCTTTTTAAGAAACTGCCAAACAGTTTTTCCAAAGGTTTGGGCCCCTTTCGTGTTCCCACCAGCCGTGTGCCAGTGTGCGAGCGCCTCATTCTAGTGCGTGTGCGGCGGATCTCACTGCTTTAATTCTCATTTCCCTGCTGACCAGTGACGCTGGACGCCTTTTCACTTCCCACTGGCCGTTCACGCATCTTCATGGTGAAGTGTCTGTTCAAAGCTTGTACCCATTCGTAAGCTGGGTTGTCTTACGATTATTGAGTTGTAATAGCTCTTCTTATCTCCCGGATATAGTGTTTTGTCGTGTGTGTGCTTGTGTGTGTTCACCTGGCCTATGGTTGGCCTGGTTGTTGCCTTGCGAGTGTCTTTCAAAGTACAAGAGTCCTAATTTTTATAAAATCCAATTTATCCGTTTTTCCTTTTATGATTCATGCTTTCGTGTTTTAAGAAATATCTTTCCTATGCCAATGTCATTTTTTCTCTGAGGTTTTCTTCTAGAAGCCTTTTAGTTTTAGCTTCTACATTTACATCAACGATTTATTTGATTCCATCTTTTTGTGTGGTGTGAGCTAAGGTCCCTGTTCTTTTATATTTCATGTGAATATCATTGCTCCAGCAGCATTTGTTGCAAGGCTTTCCTTGCCCATGAGATTAGCTTGGCGTCCTTGTCGCCTCTCACTTGGCCCTGGCGTGCGGCTCTGCTGCTCAGTTCCCTCTGCCGTTCCGTCCTTTGTCCTCGGCCAGCACCACGCAGGTGTGGCTGCTGCAGCTCTACGGCAAACCTTGAAATGAGGTAGTGTCAGTCGGCCACGTGCTTCTGCTCAAAAAGTCTTTGGTTTTTTAAGTCATGTGCATTTCCATATAAATTTTAGAATCAACTTCTCAGGTTCTGTTTTAAAAAAGTCCTCTGGGATTTTGATTGGGATTGTCAAACCCAATCAAACGGATTTGTTTGATTGGGTTGTTGTCAAACGGGAAATGTTTTTCATTACCTTACAGTAATGGACACAGGACATGGTAAATATCATAAAAAATTATTAAACTGTACCATCTAAACTGTAAACTATACTGTAAACCATCAACAATGCTTAGTTGCTATACTTTACTATCTGTGTAACAGTTATAACAATGCTAACATCCATTAAAAAAAGGTTTTAATATGGGGTGGGGAAGGGGGAGGGAGGTTGGGTAGGTGGGAGTCTCTAGTATTCC
>JAQZBX010021475.1:0-32248 GCA_029593785.1 Cabassous unicinctus
AAAAAAGAATTTGAGCACTGATGGTCAGTCTCCTGGGAAACTGAGTGCAACAATATTGAGTAGAGGTGGTAGATAAAGGTTTCCACAACATTTGGGAGCTGAAGGAAGAAGAGAATGGTATGGGCTCCATACTAGGCTTGAACCTAGAATGGTATGGGCTCCATACTAGGAGACTGATTCAGCATTTTGATTTAGGCAGAAAGGATAAAACAAATTAAAAGTAAAATTTAAGTGTTCTGTAACTTTGAGAATTAGTACAGGTTTTGAGAGAGGAAGTAATACAAAGTCAAAGAGTCAGGCTATCTCTTCCATCTTGGTGAAAGTCAAAGTTGTCTGCAGGATGTGGGAATCCCTCTAAGCCTGGTGCTGGCCTAGAAGGAAAGACTCTTAAGCATGAAGGGCAAACACTTGTAGGAAGAAGAGGAACATGGAGAAACACTAGGGCAGAAGCAGTCAAAAGATTCATTTACACATGCCATCACAGATGCTGTATAACTAAAGGTGGAACAAAGGAGAGGAAACTGAGTAAAATATCAGAAGAGATGGGTGGGTTACAGCATCAGAAAATAGGCAAAAAAGTATGCTGTTAATGAAGTGTTAAGTAGTTCTAATATCAGATGAGGGGCATTAAAAGTAGATGCCCCCAGTCTTGAAAGTTTCAGATTGAGGAGATAGCATAGGAGAATGGCCAAGAGACCAGACTAAATACCCCCAATCTCCCAATAAGATAGAGAACTTACAAACACCCAGCCAGCCAGGGATCAGGGAGCCAAGCAAGGATTGGGGTAAGTGATAAATGTATTATCAGATAATGCTGCAAAAATGCCAACAACTCAGTTTCATCTAGGAGTTTGGCTGAAGTGTCTAAATTAGCTTATGTCTGCTTGGGAACGTTACCGTCAAGAGTAAAATCAATATTAACCACAACAATGATGGCAATGGCAATGATAATCAACATATGCAGACTATTTTCTATGTGCTGGACACTCTGCTAAGCATTTTTACATTTATTTTCTTGGTTATCTCTGACAACAGCATGAGGTAACTATTCTACTGGTAGTTACCTGATAGGGTGGAAAAGTTGGGGTCCAGAGAAGGGTGAAGTGTCTTGGAGCTGGCATGATTCTCCTTGAGTTCAGCTGAGAAATAAGAGTAGGTCAGGGATTAAGAGCAGTGGCAAAGAAAATTAGCCATGGCAAATCCAGCAGCTGTTGACTGAGGTCACTAAGCAGATAGAAAAATGTGGCAAGAAAAAACAGCAGCATGCAAAACCAACAAGGTTGCCAAATTTAGCAAAAACAAATAACAACAACAAAAGAAAACAGGATGCTCAGTTAAATTTGAGTTTGAGATAAACAATGAATAACTTTTTAGTGCAAGTATGAGTATAAATATGTTCCATGCAATATTTGGAAATTAGTTATACTAAAAAAATCCCTTTGTCCAAAATTCAAATTTAACTAGGTGTCCCATATTTTGTCTGGCAGCCCTACCAGCAGCCACCATGGATAAGGCATGCATAAGGCCTCTGGGGAACTTCCAGGGAAAAGAGAGCTTTGGGATTCCAGGTTGCTCTTTCATGTATTCAGTACTTGCTGAGTACCTATCATATGCTCCAGGCACTGTTACAAACACACATACTTGACTGAGTGGAGATTTAGAGTCCAAACCTCCATAAGGCCAGTGTAGCCTGGGGAGCCCAAGAGCATATATAAATGATACACACGGTTTGGTTGGTCTGTCTCCAGAATGAAGAGGTCTAGGAAAGTAAAGACTGTTCTAGACAAATGCAAGACCGTATCTCTACAAGTAGACAAGACAAATCCTCGTTGTACAAGTTGCTTTTTTTGTTTGTTTGTTGGGCTTTTATTTATTTATTTATTTTTATTTTTACAATTTTAAAAACCACTGTGGATAATCAAACTGACCAGGTAGTCAACAGAATCCAGTTATCATGCATTTGAAACAAAATATGTTCTTTTTAATGTGGAGATTTTCATTGCAAGGACAGTGTCTGAATATTTTCCCAAAGGGAAAACTATACAAAAGATTGCATGTGCCTTTGACTCTGCTCTTCCAGTCAAATAATCGTCTCAGCTACTTGGAGACTGAGAACACCATCATCAGGAGGGAACTCCCAAGTGGCACAGTCTTACTTAAGGGCCTGGCCAAGTCCTGGTATCCTCAGTCCCTGTGAAGATTCCCACACCTTGTGGACATATGAAAGGGCTTAGTATTTGGGAAGTTTTATTACCAAATCATAAATATTTTATTTACCCAAACCAGTAAGGAAGGAAGAAGTGAGGGAGAATTTGGGCAGCTTTCTGGGGAAATCCTTGCCAAGGCCCATTTGCATTGACTTTGCACAGTACTCAAAAGCACTTTTGTTTCTTTTTAAATCTTTCATTCTGTTGGAATACAGCCATCAGGTATGTGGCACAGACAAAGGCATCTGCCAATATCCGGGTTTAAATCTAAAAGACAAATATGTCAATGAACTCGATCTAGGTAACACCTTTCACTCTAGTATCTGCCCTGTTATTTCCCAAGGTGCTTGAGAAATGTAGTCAATATTAATATGTTCTTTATGAAGATAAATCTACTGACCCACCACCATTTGGGTGTCTGCTTTGGGAGTTTTCACGCAGATGGGAAAACTGATCCTCACTCTTTTGACTAGATGCCAGTGTGCCCACGGGAAAAGCTTGCCAGGATATGAGCTGCCAGCCATTGCTGGGAAAACAGCAATGTTACTGGTTTATGAGGGATGGAATCCCTGCCTTTGCCCTCAAGATAGTCCTCACTGACGCTGTGGAATCAATCTTCACCATTGCCATGACTGAAGTTTCTGTCTCTTAGCCTCTGTAACTATCCTGCATGCATCCTCCACAATTGCTTTTCTAGAATGAAAACCCAAGATGATGTCATGCTGCTTAAAAACCTCCAAGGACTTCTCATTACCTACAGCAAAGGAAGACTGAGGTTTAACTTGCAAGTAACTGTTGCTATTGTTATTGTAATTTCTCAAACTAAAAAAATCAGAAGACCTTACCTGGATGTATCTGGATTTCTGGCTTTTCTTATTAAATTGAGAAGATCTGGAAACACTTCATCCCTTTCTCTACCTATGGTTGGAGCTAAGTAGCAGGTATCCTCTTTTAGGCAGGACATTCCCTCTACCCTTCACCATAGACCACATTGTCTTTCCAAAATTGTGACTGTCAGTTGCCACTTACTGGGCTCTTTGTTCTATTTATAAATGGTAGAGAAATATTTCTGTTCACATTTATCAAGTGGGAAAGCAGTGTTATATGGGTAAACAGGTTCTCCATAAAAGCAAAATAAAATTAAAAAAGAAAAAGCTGTGATTGAGTCACCTTTGCCATTTCCCATGATGTAAATACTTCCACTATGGCTGGTGTGAAATTACTAAATAAAATCCATGAACATGGAGGTGAGAAGAAATGCTAACAATTGGCCATCATACCAGCTATAACACATCACTGGAATCAAGACCAAGAAAACTACATGTATCAAAATTAGAAAACAAAACAAAAGGAGGGAACACACATCCTATCTGACTATCACGTTATTTGCCTAGCCCATGAAGACCCTTGAGTGTACAATTCTTGTGAATCATTAAATAAAATTCATACTACCTACAGTGGCCTACAAATCCCTTCACAATCTTGTCCCAATCTACTAACCACATAACATGATAATACAGAACTTTCTGCCATTTTCTGTACATCCCAGGTATTTTAATACCTCTACGTCTTTATGCATGATATTTTCTCTACCTGTAATAACTTTTTCATATTCTGTACCTGCTATATCTTCTCCATGAAATTTTCTTCAGTGACACTGGGAAAAATTAATCTCTCATTATGCTAGTAGGTCACTTTGCATTTTCGTTATAAATAGTGACATCTCTGAAGGTAGGGACCATGTCTCATTTGCCTGGGTATTCAAAATGCTTAGCATACACTAGACCTCTGATACATACTTGTATTAAGAAAGACATAACTCGAGCCCTTAAAGGAAATATTTAAGATCTATTTTAAAAACATGAAAAAGGCTCTAATGCTTACCAAATCCAAAAATATAACTCCACTGTCAACACTTGGTGTTCATCTTCTTTCTTCTGAAATCACATGAACACCGATTTTTTTAACCAATTTTCAAATTTCACAATCATGTTACATAAACATAATTCTAAGTAGTAATCTCTATTTTTCTTTGATCCACCTCTGGTTTTCTTTCAGAGCACATCCTAAAAGAGTCAGAGTATTTATCTCACAACCTCTAAATGATCAACTGTCACCACTAACAAGTAGCATATTCTCATTAACATGAAGCATAGCCACACAGTTTTTAAGATACAAATTTGCCATAAACCCTCACAAGGTTAGCACATGGGTTTATACAGAAATGCTGATTCTAAAGCTCTGTTTGCAGATGGGATTTGGCTCTATAACCACCTGAAATGATGAGGAGTGGACTGGCAGGTGTTTGGAAATGATTGATTTAGGAGGATTTCCTCTTGCCTCAATTACTATATAGAAGAGTATCAAGAAGCATCTGACCCACTTTGTATTACTTTTGACTAATGTGTTGCCTCCCACAGAGGTTCTCGAACTTTTTTTTATTTCAGAGCACCTTTACATGTTAAAACTTACAATTGAACGTACACTTTGAATGGATTGTACAAGGCATGTGACTGTATAATACAATGAATCCTATGCTGGAAGATGGACTGTGGTTAACAGTACAGATATGAGAATGTTCTCTCATGAACTATAACAAATATATGATTCTAATCCAAGGTATTAATAATCAGGTGGGTTGGAGGAAAAATACACCAAATGTAAGATATGGGTTACAGTTAGTAGTAATATTTTAACAATGCTCTTTGATAGTTTGTAACAAATGTTTCACAACAATGCAAGGTATTGGTGGTGGAGTGATGTATGGGAGTCCTATATGATGATATAAATGCTTGTTTTGTGTGTTCACAATTTTTACTGTATATGTATTATTTATGTATATTCATGTATGAATGATATACTTGAATAAAATTTTTTAAAAAGTTACTGAGGACCCAAAGAGATTTTATGTATGTTATATGTATTGATGATTATTTATTGTATTCAAAATTAACACTGAGAAATTTTTTAAATGCAAGAATATACAAGCACACATCCCACTAACCATCATAAAAATGATGTCATTATATCTCATGTAGCCTCTCAAAAATTCTATCATACAACTCTAATGAGAGTGAAAAAGGAAAATAATTTGTAATATTATTATGAAAATAATTTTGACAACACCAGACACCCTGAAAGGACATTGGGAACTACAAGAGCCGTGGGACCATACTTTGAGATCTGCTAGCCTATCCCATTGTAGGTAGAAGTAAACACATTTGTTGAAGAAATTAATTAGTGGTTGCTTAAGCTTAATGCCAGTTCAGTTACTAGCCAAAAGACTATCAAATCTAAAACCCTAGAACACAAGAAAAAAATTTTCAAAGGACAATTGTCACCTTGTTTGAAATCTTTATTTTTAATGATGTGAAAGGAGATGAGTGGAAAGTAGGAGAGGGAAGGATATATTTACTGGATTCAGTGAAGGCTGAAATTAAATATCTTACTCACTACTAAATCAATGTTTCCATCATTTAAATTCAGATTCACACAATTATGAGATGTCATCTAGATACACTAAATTGGTCTAGTTACAGTATTTACTGTTAAATTTACAAGTGCTGCATTTGATACAGTCAGTTGACAAAACTTCTAGAAACATGCAGACTGCCTTTGGTTTACCTAGTTCTCCCATGATTCAGGTCCTCTTTCCCTTCATCTCAAGGTCATTTACACTGAATAATTTTGCAAATAAAGGAATAAAGAAATGATAGCAATGCTTTATATTTATACGCATTTTCCTATATGTTATTTAATCTGAGCCTCAGAATGGAGGGAAGTAAGTTTTCTGTAGCAAACAGTGGAATTATCCTTTGAATAAGAATTACTTCTTAGATTCAATAGTCATTGCTTTCTCACCACTTCTTTACAATTTTCAGCATGCTGCCCATTTCAAGTAGATTAGAGAGTCAAATAAATAATTCCAGTAGAGGACAACTTAAAATGAAATCTCTGTTGGCGAAATAGCTTTTCCATTTATTAACATTAATTTTTAACTTTACCATATGTTCAGTTCGTTTTTCCACCTCTGAAAGTCAGGGCCCATGGTGTGCATGTGTTTTTCTGAATAGTTGAAAGAAGGATGTTACCCACCCAGTGGTCAGTTTATAGCATTCCCATTCCCAGTTCTTTATCCTGATTTTAGCTCAATCCCAGGTATGGCCACATTCTGGTAAATCCCTTAAGCAAGAAAAACTGCTGCCAATTTAAACAAAGGAAAGGGAGGGAGTGCTGCTGTGAACGGCAACTATGCCAATGGGAAAAACGAAATCAGCCGTTTGCCAATACTCTGTGGCCTGAGGGTTAACGTAGTGTCCAAATAGAACTTATGAAAAGAGCTTTAAAATTGAAGCATCACAGAGGAGGGAAAAGAAACAACCAACTTAAGGTGATGAAATAATTTTCTGTTTTCATCAGTGGTGAATATCTTCGGAACCTCAGACAAACACAAGATAGTAGAAATATATCTCATTTTGTTGATCTTTTATAAGACCAGATTGATATTGGTTATGGATTTAAATATAATTTATTTATAAATGGGTACTATATTTGCATTAAATAAACCTGGTAAGGTGAAATTGTGCATTCAGATCTGTTTACATTATGTAGATTAATGCACAGTTGGCGGTAAAGCTCAAACAAGAAAACTTTTGAAATTGTCAAATTAGGGAGAAGGTAGTTATCAACTGAGTTTTCATAAAGAACTTTGCTAACTAATCTGTCGAATTAGGCAAGAGAAGGACTACAAAATGCTGTGAAACAAAAATTATTCTGGCATCGGCTCTTCATAATCTTCCTTCCACCCTCCTCCCCTCTCTAAAAGTATTTTCTGTAAAAGTTACAGAGTAGGAAAATAGACAGTTAAAAAGAAAGGAAAAACAACGCTCAAAAGGGAAAAATAAGCATTTCTACTAAATGAATCAACTATTGGAGATCATAGGCTTTGCCAATGTGCCATTAAAATACCTAGCTTTAAAAGCAGACACATGAAAAGGCCATGTCTACCTCCTGAAGGATGTCTTTTCATAACAAAATAATATCAACAATCATTTATTTTTGTCTGTATTTGATGGATTTAATCTTCATAATAACTCTGTGAGATAGATGTTTGGGATTCAAACTCAGATCTTTCTCTTTCCAAATCCTTCATTCTCTCCACTGGCTGCAATAATGTCTAAGCCACTGCCATTTGGACAAGAATATATATGCTTTATTGTCCTCCAGGCATAGCATGTCAAAGTTCATAGTACTCTCATTTGGGCAAAATATGGGTGGGGGATGATAGGGAGGAGGCCACATTGTGACTACTTTTGTAAGGTGGATTCTGATGATAATTGAGTAACTTTCCATTTCTGGGGGAATAAAGCCAACACTGAACAAACAAACCCTGTTTTTCTTTTTGTTGTAGACACCAACTACACTGCTGCCATTATGCCCAGCAACGAACTTGTTATGTTAGGTTTTCTCACAAGTAGATTCAGCAAAGACCAAGGACAGATGGAGTCAGCATTTTGTACAAGGTAGCCTTATAAATTGTAGCTTTCACTGTGGATGGGCTGCGGTTATAAGATGATTTTTCTCCATTTTCTGAAAATTATGACGAAAAAACAAAAAAAAACAAAAAACAAAACCACAAAACACCAATGCCAAAATCATATCAACAATGAAGAGGGAAATCTCATCTAAAATGATCTGCTACTGTGTGCCCAAGGAAAAACGTGGTAGATTCTTCAGGACTGCATGAAGTTCAGTTTGAAACTCTCTTCTCTGAGATGATCAATTACATGATGACTTTTTTTCCAAAATGGAAATCAATTGCTATATGAGTTATAACTGTTGAGTGATTAATTTCTTAAATAACTAGAATACTGTTATTTATACAATCCCAGGAGTGCTATCCACTTTTGAATAGTCCAATTTGGAAACTAGGCATTATTCCACTAATGATGACATTGCTCAAAATAGTTTTGGAATGTCTGTGTTAATATTGTCCCTTATGTGTTCTTCTGAATTCTATCAATATTGGCAAACCTTTGTCTCTCAAAAGTGAATTTGATCTTTTGTAATAAGAAAACTCATTCATAACAAGGGCTATTGATGGCAGAGTAACACTATTTACTTATTCATTTGTTTTAAGAAAACTACCATGTGACTATAAAGCATTGAGATTTCCCCGTGCAGTTTAAAAACGTTCTCTTGAGAAGAAGAAAACGTTCCAGAGGAAAGCCAAACACAGTACAATTAGAATAAGGATAGAATTTTATAAAATTACTCTTTTGAGGATGGTAATTCTTTCATGAAGATGTAAATATTGCAGAATAGTCCCACTTTAAATAAGCATTGTTCACATAGGAATAATCTACCACTACAAATTTTGACCATTAGATAGTTTTTGCATGGAACATTTATGGCATAAAAATGCTGGTATTTTTTTCTAAAAGGATAGATTATAATTGGAGAAAAAGACAATTAGAGTTAGAAGGAGATGAGGAGTAGTTTTAGCAAACCATTTCCAGTTTGACTTCTAAAATATTTTTACTGATGCTATTTGTTTATATTATTTAGTACAGGTTATTCAAGCATGATTATTTAAGGGGGAAATAATGTGAAATTTCATAAGATAATGGAATACAGGACAGCTACTCAGCCTGGGAAAGTCTGACTGTGTATTGGGAAGTCACTTAAGATTCAGATTCAATGAAATGTTCAGGGGTATCTACTGTGCCCCAAACATTTGTGCAAACTTGAACCCTTTGATCCTCAAGACAGTCTTAGGCAATACATAATATTTTCTTCATTCTAGAATAGAATAAAATGAGACTTGAGAGATAAAATAATTTGCCCCATTCATATTCTGGCAAAAATTGTCTTCTGGCTCTAAACTCAATGCTTCTTCTGTTACATCATTTCACCTCTGTGGCTAACAAGGCTAACATGCTAAGCACCATCAATAAGTGAAAATCAAAAGATAGCAGAGTTCTGATAGACTAGATAGAATGCTAGATGACGGTGGCCTCAGGATCCAGCTCCTCGAACAGGAAAGGCTAAAGGAAATTTATCTTCCTGGGTTCGAGTGAAAGGTATAATCATTCAAGTTATACAAAATGAGACAGATACAATAATGGAGAAAGGGCTCAATTTAGGTGAACAGGAGATCTGGTGGGAGAATACAGAATGAAATCAGGTATGACCCTAAGATCTAGCCCTTCATAAAAATACCCTTCAAAATGTTGTATCTTCTTCCTTTAGATTTCTGATCTTTCTTAGGAAGAGAGGCAAAGGATTGGACAATTCACAACCACTTTCTTATGCCATGAGGACTTTTGAGGACGGAGCAAAGACCCTGACCAAGGACCCCATATCTTCCTCAACTGGCCTTCCCCAGCTGTTTTCATGTCCATATTTGCATACCACTCTTTCCTTAAAATCCTGCCTGGCAGAAGCAGGCCAGGGCTAGTAAAGACCTTGTGCAGCTCATTAGGCCCTAGGGTAGTTCAGACAATGACCTGATGAAAAGTAGCTTAGATAAATTAATGAATGCTAAACTCATAATGGATAACTATAAAACTTATGGATTAAGGGGAAATGCCTTCTCCTTTGAACTTTAAATCATTGTGAAAGGAGGTAAACTAAGTTTTGTTATGCATCTATCATTTAATCATGTAATAACCATGTAAGGCAGATATTTTTACAGATGAGGAATCTTGAATTCAGAGAGGTAAAGAAGCTTGTCTAAGTTCAGCGATGCAGTAGAGGTGTGATCAGGATTTAGATACATTCTGTGAGGTTCCTATATCTCTGCTCTTCAGATTCTTTCCTTCTGCTTCAGACAAAAATTAACTCAACACACACACTTTGGTTGCTGGTCTCATAGAAATAAATCATGGGGTTGGATGGGCTGTGAGATGACTTAAATTCTCAGATCTTACTTGCAAATCCACTATGGAATGGTTCTGTATACTGTAATTTGTAGTGTATAATTTGAAGTTGGTCCAAATATACAAAAAGTACCTATGAAGAAATATCTAAAATGGCATATCACTAAATCTAATTGTGCAGTGCCTCAAGATATCTCACAGTACTTCAAGACTTCTGCATACCTCACTATCCAAATGGAAATGCCTCTCAAAATTGAGCCAATTAAGTCACTGTGAGTTTCTAAGGAAAGCTTGAAATCCAATTTCATCACAACAAATTTATCATTATAGATTATTTGTGAATTGGTTTTTTTTCACTACAAATAAGATCATTAATTTACATCAATTAAAATATTGCTATAAAAGAAAGAAATTCCATCATAATGACACTTTCTTTATTTGCTCTTCATATTTGGGAAGTCTGGTTAGGAATCAGTGAGGGGAGCCCATGGTTACATCATATTTAACATTTAGTATCTTTGGAACTTGAAGTCTCTCTCTTCCTTGATACCCCTTTCTCAGGTTATATGTGATTACCCTTACTAGCTAATGTGTACTGTACTTTCATAGCTCTGATCAGAGTTGATAATGTTATTTTTAAGTGAAATTCTTTGATTAATGCAATTCTTCCCTATTAGACTTTAAGTTCAATAAGGGTATTGATTGTACACCTAGCACCTTTTTGTTCAGTGGCACAATAAATAAATATTTGTTGATAAATATATGAATGAATAAACCTATTACACAGGATTATTGTGAGATGAAGAAATGATAATGTGAAAGTCCTTTGCAAACTGAAAAAAAGCTTTATAAAAGTTACCTCTTATAGATCTATTGGCTTTATCTTTTCAATCAATATGCAAAATAAGGAAAAGTGTTACTACATATACTGTCAAATTGGAAAGTTCTCCAAAATTTCTGAGCTTTACAGAGCTGGCGGTTGACAAATGCTTCATCATTTCTGTGGCGTAAAAAGAGAGGAAGGAGTGAATCAACCTTCATATTATCCCAGGGGAACAAGCAATCCACATAATTGTGGCCGTAGGAGGGGAGGCAGAGAGGAAATACAATTCCAAAGCCATGAGACTGGTCATACAATATCAACTTCTTTTGGTATTCAGATAGTATTCAGATTCAATAAGACACTGCTAAAAACCTGTAGCCTATAATTAACTTTTTGAAAACCTAGATACCTAAGCACCTAGAAGAAAAAGAACTTAATTCTATGTCCTAAAAATTAATCACAAAGACTTTGGCAGTAATCACCTTCATCATTCCAGCATTACTACCAAGGAGGGCACAGAGAGCTGCAAACAAATGCATGGCACTCAACCAGACAGGGCCGGGAGGAACACGTGGGGTTATGTTTGGAAACTGGTTGAAAACTGTGTGAGTGGCAAGTCATGAAGATAGTACCTCCTGGGTTCCTACCTCTGCTTAATAGTGTCAATATGTCCAACTTCAGGAAGGCTATTAAATTTGATTAGAGGCCCTGATCCCAGTCAAGTGAGGGCAAAATAGAATGTGAGAGGTCAGATAAGAGGAAGCAAACTTTTCATCTATTTCCATTGGCACAGTGGAAGGGGCCATGATTTTAGAGCCAAATGGGAGATACTTTTGTGGTCTCCTCGGTGAGGGAAGGTCCCAGATAAGGCAGGCTCTTGAATATGCATGTGGGGGAGACAGCATGGTTAGTAATCAGACTGCACATTGCAAGGAATCAAACCGGCGCAATGTGCTTGTGCTGGAAATGGATGGTGCATCCCTTTTCCCTATCCAGAATGCAAATTGCTTCTGCAAAGAGCTGACTTCATTACTAGCAACTGATATTGCCTGAGTTTGAGAAGACTAACACCAAGGGGCAGTGACTTTCTGTCTAATCTGAATATCAGCTTGTCCTGGTGCTGAATAATGCATAGTTATATTTATATTCTAATTTAAATATCATTTAATATTTAACTTGCTGTTGCCCATTCACTGTGTTAAAATAAGTTATTTCTAAATAGCACAGGCATCATACATACAGTAAATGCAGTTATGTTGAGGTTTTGGTTTCCCCAGGATGATTCTATCAACCTAAGTCTTTGAAAAAGAGTTGTCCTGGAGTATGGGGCATGTTACCTCATTAACTCTTGATCAGCCTGAAGAGACGCTTGCAGTATATGTTGTGGGCAACCTTGAGGGTATTCCATTTCTGTAAAGAACAGTCTTAGTATCAGGAAATGAACTAACTTTTACAAAGATTATTTAAAACTTCAATCATGTTAGATGATTGTGAGATGGGATTTTCAAATACTCAATAAGGACGTCAACCTGGTTTAATTGTGCTGGGTATTGGTTGATTAAATACTTTATTATTTTTTCCTTTATATACCACAGACTGATTCTATGTGACAAGTGACAGGAAAAATCCAAACAAAGAACGAATAAAACTCAGTGTTTATAAACACCCAAGGTTAGAATTTTTTCAAACAGATGCTGCACTATACTTTCAGTATAACCTTAGATATTCCATATGTATTTTTAGTATAGTTACGTGTGCACTGGACTCGAGTCCAAACATGTCAGTCTTATTTCTGCCATAATCAACAATCATGGGCAATTCCTCACCTCTGGACATCAGTTTACTCATCTGTAGGATGAAGGGCTTTGGTTAGACATTCATCCTGCTTCTCTTCTGCTCCAACATTCCTTGGTTCTCGAGCATTACCCATAGCACTTCTATTAGTTAGAGATGGAACCATTATTCTCCTATCACAGCTCAAAGTTACATCTGTTCTGAGGAAGTAGCCAGGCTTTAAAGACATCATGACTGCTAATGTCTAAAGCATGCTTCCTCCTTAATGAAATAGTGGCCTGAGAGGAATGCTGCATTCACTGTAATGAGTAACAGAGCACCTTCATATTCTATCATCCTTAAAAATTATAAGGCAGAAATAAAAAGGGGTTTTAAATTATAGCTGGCAAGAGTCTTACAAATTGAACGTTTTTCAGTCTAAATCATATTTGGACAAAATTACTGATATAAGTAAATTAATAATTCATCTTGGAGAAAAATCACACCAAAATATTATTTAATTGCAAAGACAACCTTTGCCATATTTATGTAAATAAAAACAAACAATCTCCTATCCCCGGAAAGGCCTTTTTATTTACAAAATTAATTATGACAATTATATTAGGAAGCTTAAAATGCAGATCACTGCACCATACATTGGTAGTGCTATAACAACAATTATATTTGGAAGCTTTTAAATTAAAAATGTAAAAGCCTCTTATTTGTCTTTTCAGTTGAATTAGTTCCTAAGCAAGTACCACACTGGAGGTTCCATTCATGACATAAGCTGGTGGTTGCAAATCAGTGTTCTCTAAAGAATTCAAAGCAATCCTTTAAATGAGATATCATAAATGCCACCTAACAATGAATTTAATTTCAATTTAATATAATTACTATTATATGTTAAATAGTAAAAAGCAAATTCAGTGCCTACAAAGGTCTCTTTAAACCATCAATTTGGTTCCCAGTTCTCCAGCTGGCCTGTCCACGAGAAAAAAAAGCATCTGGGGATATGTAAAATTAGTGTACCAAGCATTCCTTTAATACTTTTGGTAATATAGCCACAAATTTCTTCTCTAAATGAAAGATGATTTATCCAAGGTTAATAAAGAACACACAGTTTGTCTAATGAGTTTAAAACATGAAATAATAATTTTATTGGGAAAACTTAAGTGAAAATAACTGATAATTGAACCTTACAGAGACTGGCTCCCTGGTTTGCCTAGAGGTAGTAATGATATATTCCATGCCAGTGATGAGGATTTCTTTTTCCTTCCCTTTGTGTATTGCCCAAGGGAAAATGGCAGTACATGAGTTAAATATTAAGTCTCAAACTATTACTACTGCTTCCACACAGAAAGCAAGATAAAATATAATAGAAGATTACTAATTCTATTGAGCTCTTAATCCTTTCTCTCAAAGCAGTTTAAAGGTTCCACTTTTTAAAAACGATTTCTGCTTATGTGGCAGGCAATAAGCTCGGTGCTTAATATGAGCTCAACAGCACCCACATTTATTTATTATTAGCTCTATTTTAGAGACACAGAAAGGTAGATTCAGGCTAATGACCTCACAGCTAGTGAAGTATGGAATCTGTATTTGAACACAAGTCAGCCAGACTCCATGCCCTTTCCACAGCCTGTAGTGCCTCTAAATGATACAGAATGGCTCCTACATTAGGCCTCAAATTGTCATTCTGTACCAGAATGTTGAGAAATATGAACCATATGTTTACCTTGATTGAGTGTTGTGTTATGCATCCATTTAGATGACACTTGGAGCCATATGTCCATAGAGACATGGTGTGTTTTATTTTACAAAGGAAAAAGAAACCCTTGAGAAAGAAACTAACCCCTACTTTTTATCATGCTTCCTTTAATGTGCCTAGTATAGTATCTGCCTCTCAATGGGCCAAACTTCTTGAAAGAAGAATCTCTTTGAGCTGCTTCCACTTCCTTACTTCTTAACACACTCTAATCTGGAATCTGCCACCTCTTGCTGAAGTCATCTTCTAACTGCCAAAACCAGTTGATACATCTTACTTGGCCTCTCTGTAAGTGTTAGATCCTGATGACCACTCCTTCCTCAGGAAAGATCCCTTTACTGGTTTCTGATTTCTGGCTTTCCTCCTCTGTTTGGCTGACTCTTCTCAGTTTTTCTGATAGGCTCTTGATCCTCTAAAATGTTAGTGGCTGCTGAGTTTCAATGCCCTGAATTTTTAAATACTCTATATACTTTACCTGAATGATGTCATCTAAATGTTGATGATTTCTGTAGGGAGGCTAATATTTTCTATGGGTCTCTCATTTTCTTCCGTTTCTTGTGTAGTAAGACACTGTCTTTGAGACTATCCTTAAAAGGAAGGTTTTATAGAGAAATCATTGGAACACATAGACAGTGTCTTCTTCTGCAGAAAAGAGCACTTTTCCTTATGGAAGATATAGTTTCCCCTCCAGAGCAAAGGAGAGAGCATGCTTACTGTCTATTATAAAAGCTTTGAGTTCTCTAAGTTCCATGTTCCCTTCCTAAAATGCAACTCATTGAGTGTGTAGGTGCTATCTGACCCCCTTTGCATGATCCTGTGGGAACTGGAGCTCTGAGGAACATTACAAAAATAATGATAATCTAGCTCCTGCTACTGCTGTGAGTAATAATCTGTCCTTCATCTTTGACCCAGGAATTTCATATTATCTACCTGCTTCCATAAACCTGTGATAAGCTAACTTGTTAGCTTGAAAGTAGGATAAAATATCTGACCATTCACAGTTCTTAACTTCCTATACCAGTTAGGATACCACAGATTGTAAATAGAAGGAAAGAAGGAAAAAAAGCATGAAAGAACAAGACACAGAATGACAGACAGGGAGAAAGGGAAGACAGGAAGTGAAAGAGAGAAAAGAGAGAAAGTGAGAAAGAGAGAGAGAGAATTGAGAGAGAAGGGAGAGGGCAGAGAGAGAGAGAGAGAGAGAGAGAGAAAGGACAGCCCTCAGGTGATGTTCCAGATTGGTTTAAGCTAATTAGGATCTACTCCTAGAGCTGGGAGTATTGTCAACTTCCCCCAAATAGAACAAGGACTGCATGGGGAAGGGGTGGTCAAGTGCAATAAAATCTGAGTATTGTTAAGGAAGGAGAAAGGTAGAATAAATGCTGGGTAGGCAATAATCAAGTCTGCTGCACTCCCAAATCTATATCCCTGACTCCACTTGGAATTATCCTCTATTTTGCATTCCCCCCAGGATGCTTTCGATTCAAGCCATCACAGGTCTTTGTCTATTTTGCCACATTCTTACCCCAAATGGCCTTTTCTGCTTTCAATTTTGCCTGCCTCTAAACTGTCATCCATGCTACTGCTATATTCACTTTGGAAAAGAAAAAAATTAAGTTGTGTGAACCATAATTGAAATAGTCTCCATGGCATCAGATAAAGTTCAAACTCCTTTATGATCTAGCCTTTACTCCCTCTTCTCCAGCCATTCTTTACAAAAGTTTCCAAAATGTACCGTTCTCACTCCTGTCACCTTGACTTGAGCTGTCCTGCCTCCCTGAAGTACTCTCTCTTCCAACAAAATCTGAATGATTCTCATTCATCAAGGCTCAAGTTGGAATTCAAGCTCCAAACAGCACTTTATTTTCTGATGCCAGCTGAGGCTGAGCTAAGGGACTTCTTTTCTATATTTTTGCTGTCTGAGACTGTAACTTCTAGCATGTTTATTTTATTGTAGTACTTACACCACTGTATTATCACCTGTATCTTCCTTTTCTTTTTCTTTTGTTAATAGACCGTGAGGTCCTTGATGGCAAGGAATGAATCCTGAACACCCACCATCCAGCATGGTGGGTGTCCTAGAGTGGAGATTCAATGTAATTGAATGATAGATGAGCAAAGCACTCAGAGTCGGTGTTTAGCTAACACACCCTGGTAAAGCCATTCTGTCTATAATGCCTGTGCTATACCAACTGCTAAATATTTTGAATATCACTTGTAGTACATGGATATTATCCCTGTTGATACCCTTGACATGTAGTTTTGCTCATGCTGTTTATTGTCAACTTCTTTTTTTTATTTTTATTTTATTTTTTACAACTTCTTTTAATAGCTAATTCTAGATGTTCCATATTCATCTAGTATTGATTTCCAATGATAAATACATTTGGGCTCAGGTGTCTGATTTTAATGCAGTCAGGATTGTGCTCTGCTGTTCCAACTACCACAATCAGTTGTGTTCCTGCCAACTGGAGAAACTAACACTTTGCTATCATGAAGAGGAGATGTGTTTGGTCAATCTGACGAGCAGTTGCATTCAAAGGGTCCAGAAACACTGTTATCACTGTCTACATAATGACCATTACTTGTCCAGTCAAACTAGCCCTATTAATTTTTAGAATATATTTCTACTAACCCTATTGTTACTCATACTTTAATACTAAAATCATCAATAATATCAAAGGTACTTGTACACTTCCACATGCCAGGCACAGTGCTAAACACTTTACATTCAGTATCCCTATCGTTCCATTTCTCTCTCAACATGACTTCAGTATTCTCATTCTCTGTGTTCACTAGCATATTAATGTTCTATTGCTATGTAACAAATTATCACAAACTTGGTGGCTTAAAACAACTCCTCTTCAGTAGGTCAGAATTCTGGGTAGACTGTATCTGGGGTCTCTCAGTGTCTCACAAGGCTGCAATCGAGGCATCAGCTGGGGCTGGGGTCTCATCTGAGGCTCAGGATCCTCTTCCAAGCTCATGGAGTTGTTCACAGAATTCATGTCCCTGCAGCTGTAGAACTCATGGAGGCTGCGTCTTCAGAGTCAGCAGGAGAGTCCCTTTCACACTTGGAATCTCTGACTTCTGTCTCAGACCTCCAGTCACAGATTGAAAGGGCTTCTCTGACTAAGTCAGGCCCACTTGCATAATCTTCCTTTTGAGGAACTAAAAGTCAACTGATCAGTAAACTTAGGTACGTAGCAAAATCCCCATTGCCATGTAATGTAACATAATTTCTGAAGTGATACCTTGTCCTAATCACAGGTTCTGCCCTCACACAATGGGAAGGGTGAGAGTCATTGAGGGTTATCTTAGAATTCTACCTACCACAGCTAGTGAGGGACCTGTTGGTTTGAGAAGTTATGTCACTTTGCCAAGGTCAAACAGATAAGAAGTGTAGGGTCAGGGATCAAAACCAAACACATCCTATTCAATTACTCCCTGTGATATTCACCTGACCTCAGATGAACTTTGATGATAAGGTTGAAAATGAAATCTTCATGTCTTCACACCAGTCCACTTACTTTTCAAGGAGACAGTTTCCTCATCTTTCTTAGAAGTCTTTTAAAAACCAACATCAACTTATCAATTTATCTTCTTATCTTCAACATCAACTTATCTTCATTCTATGCACAGTTGCCAGAATATTCTTCGTGAGATGTAGCATTTATTAAGCCACTCCTCAGCTCACAGTTTTTCACTAGGTTTCTCCCTCTTGCCACATCAAATCCAGAGTCTGATCTCACACTACTTTTCCAATTTATTTTACTTCTTTCTACTTCACTGGTCCCTTTCTGCCACATGCATTATGGCCCAATGGCTGTACATACCGTTCCTTGACTTGTGATATGTTTCCTCTTCATACCACTTCTTAAAACCTCAGCTCAAATCTGATTTCTTCTAAGAAAACTTTCTCATCTCTTTCACCATAGACCAATCCTGCTCTTCTAAGAATTCCTATTATTCTTATAGTCACATTAGCATTTGATTATTGTCTAATTTTTCATGGATGTTTGTTCTGTTTTCCCAACTAGTTTGTAAGTTGCTTTGGGCAGAGCCATGTCATTCCCCCTTAACAACCTCCATATCCCTGAGAACAGCACAAAATCACATTGTAGGTACTCAACACATGTGAGTCTACCAATTGATTAATGGAACTCTCCCAAGTTGGATTCTTCCTTCTCAACCAATGGAATTTGCCCACTGTTTAGCAAGCAGCTTTAGCTCATTCAAAGATGCAAACTGTTGTCATTATGCATTCAGTTTGGTTTTGGACATCAGTATCAGGAATCTCTATGGCCACATGCCTTCTCATTCTGGAAGAAGCTACTTCTATCCCGGGGCTAACGGCACCAGCCCAAGCTTACAGAACACTTTTCTTACATTCCATTAACTTGCATCTTTCTCCCACCAATTCCTCCCAGGGCTTTATTTTGATTAGGAATAAGAAGACACGATATTTGAGGATTTATGTTAATGTGCAAAGTTAAAACAGAACATCTAAATTTGTTTGCTTTCTCAACAAAAATATTAGGAAATGCCGTGATATGACACTCAAATGCAATAAGAAGTATGAAGGATAAAACAATGAAAACTACTTGTATATAGTGCTGGATTCTGAATTGAGTTTAGTTTCTTGGGAATAAACCTGGCATTTACAGGGGAGTTCAGGAACTGGCTATACTCAATTACCATTTACCATATATCCCCAGGAATTGTATAGTGTTATTAATTCAAATTATTTGTGATAATATCAAAGAGAAAAGTACTTTTCCATGTCTAAAGCAAAAGCAGTCAGAAGTAACTGACATATTAAATGAAAGACTTCTGTCTACCGCACTGGCAGGAGAGAGAGGCCGCATTGTATTTCTGTGGCTTTCTAAACCTTTGTTATAATTTCCTTCCAGGCCCCCTTCCCCAGGATTGCCAGTGAGAGCATCAATAGGCTAATAAGAAAGAAATGAGTTTCTTACTCATCAAACTGCAGAGATTCAATGTCACTCAGAGACAGAATAATGAGATCAATCTAATATTTTATTGGTTGTCACTACAAACGCAAAAGCAGGTAATGCATAGAGTCCAGATCGTGTGTTTAACACGAAGGAGAAATACACATCCAACCCCTGCCTCAAATGTCAGATCCAAAACCTTCAGCTGGATCCACTCTAGGCATTTCTATTTGTTATTGTTGTTTTTGGTGGGGTTTTTTTAAGAGCATTGTGTGGCTCACATTTCGGAGTTTTCGAATGCTACTGTCCCCAAAGCTAATTGATCTGAATTTTATCAGTTCTAATTTTCATACAGACAAAGCGTTAGTGGGAGTGAAATGGGAAGATTCACGCACTGGATCTCCTGGCATGGAACCGGGCCTTGTCCTTGGAGACCCAGGCCAGGGTGACAGCCAACAGTAATTCTAGAATTTGTAAGACAACCACCATTCAGCAGATCCAAAGTCGGTAGGCTACTCTGTTCCTTCTGGTACCTTCATTTTACTAAATGGAACCAAATGATTCACAAGGATGGGACAGTGGGAAATGGAGTGAACGTTAATTGAGCAGCTTCTATGTACAGGCATTACGGTAGGTGTTTGGTTTGACATTTTGACCTGCCACAAAGTTTGAGGTATGTATTCACACACATGTTTTAAAGATGAGAAAAATTAGTCTGATGGAGGCTTAATAACCTAGGAAATAAAAGATAGTGGCAAAATTCAAATGGACTTTGTAACGCAGAGATTCTTCTCTTTCCACCCTGCCACACTGCCTAATTTTAACCAGCTTACCACTATGTCCATGCCGAGTTGATATGCAAGGAATATCCAGCAAAGCAAAAGCTAAAGCACTGTTTTCTAGAGTTAAATTGTCTCAGCATGTTAATGAACTCCTTTAGTCTAGTGTCAGCAAAATAACACTGTTAGAAAAATTATTCACTAGCTTGTCTGTCTGACACAAAGTCCCTTTTTAATTTCTCCCCCAGTGAGCTCTGAAAAAAAAAGAGAATGTTCCGATTCCTAGTCTTCCCAAGTTTTAATTTTATTGTTTAGTTCTTTTCTATGTCTATTTCTATTTATTTCTATGATGCCTATCACCATGGTATCTAAGTGTTCAGACAAAGACATTAAGCTAAAACAAAACATATGAGGGAATTGAAAAGAAAAGCTCCCCAAATCAGTCTCCTCCGGAGCTAAGATTTGTTGATTTAGAGATAACTGATTGAGTCGTGAAATCCTGTGGCTATGCTGGCAGTGTTAGGAATGGGCCTTCATGCCAATTCGCTATTATTCAGCCATGGAGATGATGATTTACCTACAAACCATTTTTGGAATAGAAGAAGAGAAAAGAAAACCAAAGAGAATAGGACATGAAAAGTAATTCATTTTGATTTTATACATTCTTCAGCTTGAAAATAATCTCCCTGAACCCCAAATAAACCAGGCTGGAATCAAGGTGCCTGGAAAACATGTAAGAGCTATGCTTTTCTATTCCATTTTAGTTTGCTTATCCAGGTCGTCTCACTATTGCTGGCTCTGAAAATGCGGAACCCACCAAAAGTTATGTCAGTATTATGTCGTTACTAACGGAATTTACTAGTCAAAGCTATCTGGCCCTATAAACCTGATCTATATAACTCTGCTGCACATAGACACTTTTTCAAATGATAGGAGTCGGGAGGAGAAATAATGGCATTGGAATTTGGAGAATGGGTCTGTAAAAAGAGAAAGTTTGCTATCTGATGCTTCAACACTTTTAAAGTCTTGTATTTTAAAAGTTTGATATCACCTCCTCTCCCACTCTCTTCAATACCCACCCACACACAGACACACACACATTCACTGAGGCCCATTGGTTTCTGGAGGTCACAGTCACCATCTACGTAACATCTATTAGCTACTTTTTAAAGACTCCTCTACAAGGGCAAGGGAGAGGTGCCCAGTATTCCGACTGATACAAACCTGGTGTTTCTGAATCAAGGGCAAACAAGGGAATAGTGATCTTTTAAAAACACCAATCATCTCGTGCATTTTCAATGGCTTATTTATTTATTTATTTGTAGCATTGAAACCAAAATCTTGTATATAACCTGCCAGGTATATACCTGCCAGGTCTTAGGTGAGCTGGCTGCTGCCCAGACTTGTAGATCCTTGCACAGGCCAAGCTCTTCTCAGTTCAAGCCCTCACATAAACTCTTCCATCTGCCTAGAATGTGCTCCTTTTCTTTCCGAGGTTCCCTTTTTAAAATATTTTAAGTAATGTTTATCAATGTTTCAGATTATTAATGGAACAAAAGCTCTTAAATAAAATTTAGAGAAAATTGAAGTTTAAGGAAAAAAGCAAAGGTAATACGCTTACAATCTAGAAACAGCTACTATTAATATTTGATGTGTTTCTTATTCCTGTAATTTATTTCTTAATACAAATTGTGATCATTTTGCATTTGCTCTTATAATCTCCAGTGAGTTAGAAGGTACCTGTTTCTCCTTTAGTTCTACTTAGTTATTTTTGAATTTTTAAAAATCGTTCTTTAATGTATATTTCCCAACTTAGCAAAGTCAGATATAAACAGTATCTTCTAAGTACTACATTTCTTTTACTGCCCTACCCCATATCATACTTTGCATCTCAATTTTATTAATATAATATAGGATTTTAGGGCTTTTATTAAATTAAATTTATATTATGAAACTTCTCTTTCAATAATAATTATTATTTTTATTCACTTATGAAGTTAAAATTAAAAGACTATTTATAAATCTATATTTTTATTAATTTAATGTACACTAGTTCCTTTACAATTTGACTTCCTCTTTCTTGAGTTCTTTGTTTTTTCTGTCATCTTAACTACAATGTCAGACAATGTGTTGGAGTTGAGTATTGATGTAATATAAATTCTCAGCCTTATATAACTGCAAAAAATCCTTCTGCTTATATTACAAATAAAATATCTCATTTTTTGTTTTCAATTCTAGAGCTGCAACTATTTTTCCCTCAAATTTATATATCCTTGCTTCGTTTGTGTCTTCACAGCAGTTAGTGTTATGGCAGAAAGTCTGAAATCAGTTTGAATTTCCTACTTTCTACTTATATTATTCTATTTTTTTATTATAGTAATTTTCCTTGATCAAAACATTTCAATAGTTTTGTCTGCATGTGTACTGACTTGATTTCTTTTCTTTGACTTTATCCAAAATGAAGGGAGATTTGTCAAGCTCCATAATTTGTGATTTTTCAGTTCCTGGGAGTTTTATTCAGCTACAACTTTTCTTATTGTTACTATTCCAATTGTTCTCATTTCTACCTCAGGGATACTTAATATTTAAATTTTTCCTCCATATCTATGCTGTCCTAACTCACATTCTTTCACTTTATTCTCTCCTCTACAAATTTGTTCTCTGCATCAAACTTGTCATTTTCCACCAATGTCAGTTCTGTTCTTCACTGCATCAGTTAGGATGTGAATACAATTATTGCGTATTATGTTTTCCTGATAATCTTATCTCACTATATCCCTTTTCCTCTAGGTGTATGATGTAGTCATTTCTACCTGTTTTCTTTATAGACTTATCTGTGTTTTTCACAGAAAGATCATGTCTTTCTAATCCTATTGGAAGGTTAATATGTCCAATTGCCAAAGCTTGCCAGGCCTTATCTAGAGTGGCTTAGAGTGGCCACTGCTTTTTCGCAACCTGAAGAGGCAGAGTATACAGAAACCGGAATCACAAATTCATACTCCCATTGCTTTCACCCACTTTTCCTTTTCTTTCCTTGCCTTCCCATTAGGAAATTAGCTACCACTAGTGCCAAATATCCACCCACAGTCACAAATCAACAGTTCATGCCTATTTGGTTTTAAGGAGTTGAAATCACCAATTGGATGTAGAAATGGAGGTACTAATTTAGGAGAGGGAGGAAAGAAAACAGTACTATATGTAATATAGCTTTGAGCTAGATATAAAAAAAATTGCTTATCTACACTAGGGAACAGACAATGGGGCGGGATACAGCATAATTCTCTATTTTTAGTTGGGCTTAGTTCAGATGGGTGCATCATCACATTTTCCAATTTTTCCACTGATGATATAATTTGTGATAATGCCTCCAAGGAGTCTTGACAATAGGTTTGCTTTCAGTCTTAGTTTTAAGTTTCTTTTAATATTTTTATGTTTGGTACTTTTCTGAATTATCACAATTATATTATTTGGAAATCTGGAGAAGTTGCTATAAGGTGCTAGTTACATATCTTTTTTTTTTTTATTCCCCCTGCCCAAGATGGCTCCCTTGTCTGTTTGCTCGTTGTTTTTGCTCATTGTCTGCTCGTTGTTTTTGCCCATTGTTTTTGCTTGTTGTCTGTTTGTTTTTTCTTTAAGAGACACTGGGAACCGAACCTGAGACCTCCCCATATGGGAGGCGGACACTCAACTGCTTGAGCCACCTCCACTCCCTGCTATATGTCATTTTTAAACAGAGACATCTTGTGAGATTTCCAAAACCTACTTGGGTCACCCTTCACTGAGAAGTTCAAAGCAAATGACTCAGTCCTATGCATGTGTACATATTTTATATTTTCTATTCCTATAACATAATAATAATATATGTTTTTATTTCCTCCTGCAAATTTAGAACCTCACGTTACTTAAGGAACATAGTATCAGATAGCTGTTTTAAATGCTGTAAAGTCCTTTTAGAATGCTTTTTTAAAATTAACCTCTGTTACAAGTTGAGATGACGCTTCACTTCAAGTCTTTATACAGGCAATCTGCATAAGATTTTCTAAAGACAATTGAGCAAAAATGTATAGTGGTCTCTTTCTTAGCTAACCATTCCTCTAAAAAGCATTGGTTGCACGTTGAAACTATAACTAAGGAAACCGTAGTCGTAAATTTTAGCCACAGACTGTATACTAGGAGGAAATAAATGTACAGAATATAAGTGTACAAACAGAAGTGCCAAAGAGGAAACAAGTGTACAAATTATCTAAGAGGAATGAAGAGAATGATGATGACAGAGTAAAAGGAGCACTGGATTTGGAGTCTGAACACCTGAACTCATGAATCCAAGTTACTTACATTACCTAGATGAATTATTTAATCTCTCATACCAGCACTTTCTTAATCCTTAAAGGTGCTATTTATAATACTCATCTCTTAAGATTGTTTTCACAGCCAAATGAAGTTATATCATAAAGTGCTTGAAAATAATAGAAAATGTTATGAAAGTAGCATCAGGTTTTATTTTGTTATTGTACATGTAACCTTTTAAACCAATTGTGGTACAACTTTGTTTAAAAACAAATCTTTAAATTTAGACTGATACTAAGGTAACTATTTGGATATATTAAGAAATTAAGAAAGCAATCAATATAAATATCATGAACAAACATTTATATAATGCTCATGTACAAGCACCTGGTCACATGGTTATAAAGGTATTTGAGGGCTAATTACTCACCTAATTGAGGGAATCCTTTCTATCATGTTAAAATGAGTTTTTGAGATGTGTCTGATGATTCTTCTATAGTAAGGAGGTACACATGATGATCTATTACAAAACCACTCCATATGTGAACATCCCACTGACAGCTATGATGAAAATGAATGTTGTAATATATATATTTCACCACTCAGGAAGCATGAATCATTAGAGCATAAATAAACTTTCCATTTCAAAGTTTATCCATGATCCAAAGAGTTGCTACTTCCACCTGAGCTCCCCATCAAGTCTGAAGATTACAGTTTTCTCCAGGTCTTTGATAATCAAAGCAGCTAGACCTCATAGAACCAGGGAATGATGCCCTTGACCTTCTGTACTTCCTCCTTTCCCCTATAATGCAGACGCATCCCATTTCCATTTCAGATTTGATGAAGCAATCTCATTCCCAATGGGAGTGACTGAGATCACCCTCCCATGCCCCAAAGTTGAGCCTATCAACAGTTTCGTGATAAATGCTCTCCCTGCACCAAATACAAAATTGAGATGACTTCAGACTAAGACCTTAAAAGTAAAGAAAGTCATAACTAATTCCCCAAACTGTAATAATTTTCATTTGCTGAATGCTTTATCTCAGATGAATCATTTTATGTGCTGTAGTCACTTCCTTCTTAGTCTGATAAGTTAATTTAAACTGCATTAGCCAAAATTTGAACTGATTTACTGCTTTATTTTCCTGAAGTTGATTTCTTGGTTCTGAAATTATCTTATGAGTGAAGTATTTTATATCGAATTTAATTCAACAAGTATTACTTGTATACAAGTAATCTCTCCCTTTAGATTTTAAGTCTTTAGGGTCAAGGAATTGTGTTGTTATCTCCAGCTTCTCTATAAACCATCTCACACAGCACTTTCACTTAATATAACAGCCCAAAATACTTGTTGAATTAAACTGGAAACAATAAAGTTGTTGAGACAGGCTCATGGAAATATCCTGAGTGGAACAAATATCTTGAGACTGTGCTTCTTAATTCAGAAAATGTGTTCTTAAATCCTAATGATGATTTCATAAGGGCTTATTTATAATATGTTATATTTCTTCTATAAGACTAATTCAGGAAATGAGAAGTTGAAACATAATCAGGGTTGAAGAGGATTGAATAGTGTCAACTAGACTGAATTAAAAGACATGAGTTGGAATCCCAGAGCTGTTTATAAGCCAGGTGAATTTGAATGATATATTTAATCTCTCTGTGATTCCAATTTATCTACTGAGATTAGAGATAACAAAACCTATCATGGAGGATTTGGGGAAAGAGTAAATAAAATAATATATGAGTCTCACAAAGTAGGAATTCACAATATGTTGGTTGAACTTGAATTTGATTAAGCAAGGCTCTTATGTTTCCAACATTATCTTTTATTTATTAATAATGCTATTAGCACACATTTATTGAATGTTAATTATGCATCAACATGAAATATACTTCATTCCACATATGATCTTATTCATCTTCTGACCAACAGCAACTCTGAAAAGTAGAGAGGAAGTAGCTGAGACTTTGAGGTAGTTATTTACTTGCCTAACGAAGGAAGGAAATGGAAGAGAGTATCTGAGCCCTCATTTGACTCCAGAATTTTTGCAATTAATCATTATGCAAACTGCCTTCCAGTAAAATGAACAATTGCCAACTTCTGAATCTAGTAAGAATACAACTTACTACTTTGTTTTCTGTTGAGAAAGGTGTTCTTGATCTCCCAAGGATACTGGCTTCCCTAAAGTGAAGCTTTGGTCTTCTGTGAAGAAACCGAAGCCTTATCCTTCACCTCACTGTCTCCTCCAAGAGGGAGGAAGAAAGATTCACCTGTTTGGTGATGTTGAGAACTGGGTTGGAGGCCAAGATTGTTCATCATACAGGCCTGCTTCCAGCAGGTGATCACTCTCCCAATGCCCTCTGCCTCTGCCTAGGAGGCTTGTTGTTGCACTGCTACCTGGTAACCAGGGAGTAAGATCAATCCAAAAGAAAGAGCAGGAAACCAGCATTTGGCCTGGGTTCCAAGCCATCTGAAATAATGCTAATATTTTGATAGCTATCAAATTCCACGTGTATTTATCAATTCTTTCAAAATTTCGAATGCAGAGTAATATGATTAGCAGTTGGCTTCAAGTTCCAATATTTGTTAAATTTGGACTAGTAATATGGCATATTAAACTCCACTTGGGAAATCAACCATAATGTGGGGATGATCTTTTGGAATCCAGAATCTGTTATCTGATTTTTGCTTTCTCAAGGTAAATCTTACCAAGAGTAGATTTGGATAAAATGTGGTCTGAGTATAATTAAATTTTTTACCAAAGAAAGAACTGAAACAGTGAGTTTAATACCCCTTAAGCAGTCTGGAAGAGTGAGCTTAATACGGGGACAGGAAGGAAAAGAAGAGGGGAAAGTAGAGAGAGAAAGAGAATCACTTTGAGAATCAAAATAAAAGAGTGTTTAAGATGTAGAGTCTCTGAAGCCAGTCAAATCCTGGTTCTAGCACTTAAAAGATATTTAACCCTTAGTCACTTAATAATGCTAAGCCTCAGATTTATATCTATAAAATTGAAAAAATAATACCTCATTATAGGGTTGATCTGAGGATCAAATTTGTTAATGTAATAAAAAATGTATACCATTCTTATTATACAATGAGCACTCAGTGCTAGCTAGGGCTATTATTATTATTATCAAGACTTAATAAATTGACCAGTTATTTTTCCAACAGATAATAGGAAAAAAAGATACTAACTTTTAAAATTTGATAAGAGAGAACCTAGCAAAAAAAACGAATGGGCTTTTCAGCTGTAAAATTTATTAAGCATTTCAATAGATATGTTTTCAAATTTTTATTCAAGAAGTTCATTTAAAATAGGATCAATAAACCACCAATCCTGTGGCTGGATTATTTAAGCAGGGGCTGGTACATGATCTCTCCAAATAGAATAAAGCCTCTTGAGACTTCACACAATGCCGACCATAGGGAAAATTTATTTTTTGTTCTTGTTTTTTCATAACTGGTAGAATAACAGATGACATTTCCAGAAGAAAATTTATGTTATATTTATGTTCCAATGAATTTTCTTACTCGGCTCCAGGCATATTTTGATAGTGAATACTAGTTCTAACCTTTTTCAACACCAAATGCCCAATAGTATCACTGCCCTTTCAACTGTGGCCAATTTTAGATTTAGAAGTTAAATAAATGTTTCTGTCTTGGCTTCTAATTACAGAGGCCTCTGTGTTAAAATTCAGATTGGTTGCTAGGAAATATCACTTTGAGGGACTATTTCTGGTAGTCTGCATGCTTTAAGTTGACCTACAGATTAATACAAAGCATGGTATATTTCCACTTGGTGACTATAATAAAATCCAACTGCAAAGGGAAAGCAAACAGAAATTATTCTTGCATTCAGATAGCATCAGGTGAACCTGTCCCTCACCCCCTGCCTTATTCTGTGTTAGTATGCTTTTAAAGCCACATGATGAATTGCATAATTGGAAGAGTCCAAACCAGGCATTCTACATAATAATATGTAACAGCTGTCAGGGTAACTTGGGAAGTGTATGGGGGAAGATTTTAAAAGTAAAAAGAAGTAGGAACATTCTCCTTTATTACTCTTGGTATCATGTTTACGTATTATGCTTTTGTGTTGAGCCCACAGAATGCAAAGCATGGTATATTTCTAGTTGGTGGCTACAGTATAATCTTTTAACAGATTTCAAAGGGCAAGCAATCCAAAAAATTCTAATATCCTATAATACTCTATAATATGAGAATATTCTATGTTAGTGTGGTTTTCTGTTAGATTTTAGCTGAAGTAGAAGTGAGGTAGGTAAAAGATATTATTACTAGAAGATACTCTAGGGCTACAAAACATTATGCAAGAAGGGATTGAACAAACCCATGCAGCATTTTACAATCAGAATTTTTATCAAAATCAAATGTGAGCAAATTTCAAATTATCTGGAGAGATGCTAGAGAGTATTCATGTCTATGCCACCTGCTTTAGTTTGCTAAAGGCTGCCAATGCAGAATATCAGAAATGGGTTGGCTTTTATAATGTGCATTTATTAGGGTAAAATCTTACAGTTCCAAGGCTGTGAAAATGTCCAAATCAAGGTATCATCAAGAGATGCTGTCTCACCAAAGGTCAGCTACTGGAGGTCCTGAACTCCTGCCACATGGTGAGACAAAATGGCGGCCGGTCTCAGCCTCCTCCTCCAGGCTCACTTCTTCCTCAAGCTGAGGGTAGGTGATCATACGTATAGCTCATCTCTCACAGGCCTCATCTCTTCAGCTTCAGGCTGCTCTGCTGCTTCCAGCCTCCAGCCTCTCTCTCAGTCTCTTGAGGTCTCTCTTGTTTTTTTGTGGCTATAGGAGACCCTGGAGTCCTCTCTCACATGGCAGGGTAAAAACAGCAGCTCTCTTTCTCTGTGTGTCTCTGCATGTTTCTCCCATTTATAAAGGACTCCAGCAAGAGCGCCAAGACCCATGCTGGGTCACGCCTCACTGAAGTACTCCAATCATAGGCCCCCAACTGAATTCAGTCCAATCAAAGGGTCTCACACCCACAAGAATTGATTAACTCCAAGAACATGATCTTTTCTGGGGTTCACAAAAAGCTTTAAACTGTCACGTCACCTTGCATATTTTAAGAAAACTTAATGTACCTCTTTCTACACACCAGGCCCACTTGAATTCATTTGAGCCTCATAACAACACTGGAGTAGGTCATATAATTATCCTCATTTTACAGGTGGGGAAACAGAGAGAAAAAGTGAGTAAGTTGCTTGTTCAGGATACAATATAGGATGTACCTATACTACAATGTGAACCGAGAGAGTCTGTACTCTTGGCTGTGTCATTCCTCTTCTTGTGGGACGTTCTGGAGCCCTTTATTTTCTAAGCACAACTCTAATGAAAGTAAAAACGTGTTCTAGTTTCTGACTTGTGCCTTCCCTTTGTGGGTTTTGATGACAGAATGCATGTGTTCCCCACTAGGAGAGAAAGAGCCATGGAAAAGTGCTTTCTTGCTTTCCTGGTTTCAGAGTGTACACAATTTCACCCTTTGGAGTTAGAAAAGAAGAACTGAGCTCATTGGGTCTTTGGGGACTTTTTTGTTTTACTGGCTTTCAGCAGAGCTGGCTTCTGCACCTTCAAAAGTATGCCAGGCATGGGCAGCCTTATCTGACTGTTTTAAAACACTACCACTGATTGAGGGAAAGACACGTTAGTTATGTGTGCTGTCTCAGTGTAAAACAAGGTATTCTGGTGCCAGTGACAAATGTTTTTGTATAACATAACACATTTTTGGTTGGTCTTATTCAAAGGAATTTGGAGAATGGAATTAATTGTACACATCAGAGTGAAAATAAAATAGTTCAAAAGGAAAAACAAAATAGAACATAAATGAAATACAAATGAATTTAACTAAGACCATTGTCTTTGTGAGTTTTACTACTCATATTCCCTTAAAATAATTTCATAAAGTTCTAGGTTTAAAACAGATTTTAAAAAAGTTTTGGTGGAGTAAATTTTTACAGGCTACCCAGAAATATTGAAGACCTTAATAGAGATTATTTTAAAAATAAGAAGAAAGAAAGAAAGAAGAGAAAAAATAAAATACAAAATAAAAAAAAAAAGAAAACAAATAGAGATTACTTTAAATACTAAGGACCTTATCCACTCACATTAGTGAGTTTAAATTAAAACACACATAGTGTAACATATATTTAACCCTTTAATCTTTTGAGTCTAGGGTTGAAATGTTTGAATTAAACACTGTAGAAATTTTTTTCTTTTTTTTTTTTTTTTTTACAGCTAACAAGGTAGATCTCAAATGTTTCTAGCTAAACAAATATGGCAGAAAATTACAAAATTTGGGTCATGGATGACTTCATAGGATGTTATAAAATCAAGGTTTAGGATTCACTGAGATTCATTTGGGCTGCTTTAAAGTCCAGTGCCTGATTTCCTTGGGATACCAACTAAAGTAGGGTTTGAGATCCAGAGGCAAAGAAACTTTTTGAGCTGGAGCCTTTGAAATAATCACTGAGATTGTAAAAAGGTAACTAAAACAAAACAAAACAAATGAAAAAAAAAAAAAAAAACTGGCTTCTAATGCAGGTTTTCTTGGCTTTCAAACTCAAATGTGGGAAGGGATTCATTCAAACAGATGGGATCTGAAAGCATCTCAAAATTGGGGCCTAAATAAGAGAGAGAGAGAGAGAGAGAGAGAGGGAGGAGAGCAGGAGGGGGGGAGGGAAGGGAGGAACAGGAAATGGAGAGAGAAGACAGAAACAGACACAGAAAGAGAAGCATTATTTTCCTCCAAGAAAGACAAGAACGTAAACTCTTGGGAGCTAGTGTTCAGGGTTGCATGAATACAGTGATTTCTCAAACTTATTGAGAGCATTTGACTACATTTTCAAATGCCACCACTTCATGTGACAAAAAAGTGTCAAACATAAACCAGTCATCCCCACCTAGTCAAGATATTGCAAATGCCCATGGCTTAGGGTATTAAGATTTTTAATGAAGAATGAAATCAGGCGTTCAGGTTAAATTTCCTAGCTTAGTTTCGGCAACCTTACTTAGCAGACCCCATCACACCAGGGGCTTTGACCCCAGAGCAGTAGCGGGTGCGATGGCAGAAGGGATTTCCCCCTACCCACTGATCACTAGGGAGATTGCAGGCAAAGCTTTCTCTTCCTGAGAAACCTCTCCAATCTGGAGTAAATTTCAGTCATTTACTAAACATGCTTCACATAAATTATTCCAAACCATGTTTACTTACTTGGGTCTAAAATCCTGTAGATGGACAAAGCACACATGGCCACAGAAAGAAAAAAAAAAAAAACAAACTCTCTGGAGCCCAGCCCAGTGAATGCAAGTTTTCCTTCTCTAAGAAGTTAAGTCCAGGTTTTAACCCTCTGGCATCAGATGGGGCCACACAACAGAATATATTAAATTATGGGACTTAGTGGTTTTTTTTTTTCTTTTTGGTCAAAGACATGTAAATAAATGATCAGGAGAGGCAAAGCTAATATAAAAAAGAGATGCATAGATGAGTTTATCAAGAACAGAAGGAGGGTTCTAAAGTGCTTATAATTTGTGCCCTGAGCTTATTCACTGTATTAGTCAGCCAAAGGGGTGCTAATGTGAAATACCAAAAATGGGTTGGTCTTTATAAAGGGTATTTATTTGGGGTAGAAGTCCACAGTTACCAGGCCATAAAGCATAAGTTTCTTCCCTCACCAAAGTCCATTGTCACGTGTTGGAGCAAGACAGCTGCCGACATTTGCCCAGGGTTCAGGCTTCTTGGCTTC
>JAQZBX010021476.1:0-32253 GCA_029593785.1 Cabassous unicinctus
TTGGGGGTTTGAGTTGATTAGAATTGTGAAATTCTGAGTCAGAAACTGTGATCCTCTAAACCCGGTTACAATTAGTGTGCCATGGGCAATAGTTGACCTCTGCACAGTGTTGTCTAAGAGATCCAGAGCTTTCTGAGACCACTCAGCAAGAATGGTCAACTGTGTCCTCATCTAAGCAGGGAAGTTCCACACCAAAGATTTTGCCTGTGTCCCTATCTGGCCTCTGACCTGTTCAAACCTAAGTGCAGTGTTTAAGAGCATCTGTTTGACCCCCATCCCTCACATTGTCTATTGCACCTGTGCCCAAGGGTGGCTCAAAGGCATGCAGCACAAACTACTTATGACACACAAATTTCTCTGAACACCGTCACACAAGGCTTGCTCCTTGACCTCACCTCCCGTGGCTATAAACCAGGGCCGTCCCCATTTAGTTGTTTTCTGTGCAAATGGCTCCCCTGGAATACAACTCTGGTATGCTGGCCTTCAGTTTGTATTTGTATTTTTGGAGGACCTGTGCAGCACTCTTCGATTTCACATCCACCTGACCTTCACTCACAGGCAGATAGGTTATCTCAACCCGGTACTAAAGAATTATCTTTGTTGGTGTACCCCACCTACGAACAATATTCTTTGTCCACAGTGTTCTTCATTCTCTTGTGTAGTAACCTTCTTCATCATAACTAGCTTCAGCCTCTGGAATCCCCCCGGGATGAGGTAGCCAGCCAACACCTGAATTGCCATGAGTTGTCAAGAAGGGCCCTGGATTTTCTAGCAGACCCAGGATGGGAATAAGGAATACACCCACCAACCCTGGGTCTCACAGTGGACGTCTACATGAAAATGCTGTTTGACTCTCCTCTAAGTACATGCACCCTCTCTGCTAGTACCAAGAGCTGGAAGACCAATACCCTAGACCTTTGGAAGTGCCAAAGGTCATTGGCTCCATGTTCTGCCAGCTTCACGCGTCCCTCAGTGGAAGCCTGCCAACTTCATCTACTCCTCCACACTGCAGCCAGCTTACCAAGACCTGCCTGGGCAGCTCAAGGCAGGGAGCCCTTGAATGTTCTCATTTGGGACATCTGGCAATGCATTGGCCTTTGCTTTGCTGGGAAAGGTGTGAGAAAGACCCAGTTCTCACCTGAAAAATGTGTAGACCCCACCAGGACGGCTAAAATAAAAAGACAAAATACCAAGTTTCCCCAAGGATGGGGAGCAATGGGAACTCTCACTGCTGGGGGGAAGGTAGATTGGTATAACCACTTTGGAATACTGTTTGTATCTTTTAAAGTGAATGTATACATACCTTGTGACCCAGAAGTTCTATTTCTAAGTATATATCAAACAGAAATGCATACAGATGTTAAAAAAAAGAATGTACAGCAGTGTCCATTGCAGAACTATTCAAAATGGCCAAAAAACTGGAACCTATCCAATATCATCAGACATAGAATGGATAAACAAATTGTGGTATATTCACCCAGAGGAATGTTATACAACAAAAGAATGAACGCAAACATTGGGAAAAGAAACCAGACACTGTAGATTCCATTTCAATAAAGTTCAAAAACAAGCAAAGCTAATCTATGCTATTGGAAGTCAGGGTAGTGGTTACCCTTGAGAGAAGGAGGGCCCAAGGTTGTGGGAGAGGACTTCTAATGGTTCTTGATCTGGATGCTGATGAACAAGTGTCCGTTTGTGGCGTTAATCCTTTCATGTGCAACTTGTGCACTTGTCTATATGTATATGGCTTTGGCGGGGTCGGGAGTAACTTCCACTCCCTTTTGACTCTTAGTATATATACGCAGCCTGCCGAGGCAGAGGAACCACATCAAAATCCAGGTACCTCCTTCTTAGCTTGGCCCTCCTGAGAGCACGGTTCTGATATTTGTACACTGACTCACTTAATAGAACCTCAGGTTGGAGGCATCCAGTCTACACTTCCTGCCGTTGACCAAACCCAGGGCCTCTTAGAAAAGACAGATGAGATACCAAAATCCCTTTTATCTACAAAAATGATTGTGTTATGATGGAAAAACAAATGAGAACAACCATCTCTTACACTTTAAAGGCCATGTCAAGTGAATAAATGTGAAATGTTCTCCACATATAGAAAAGTTTAACTCTGCCCTTCAGGTACAAATATGTAAGAATTTTAGACAGTTACAGGTTCTTCCTTTAAATAGGTGGCTTTCTCTTGTCCAGGTGCTGCATTCTTTGAACCAAGAATTATGTTTCAAAATGAGAAAATGAAAAAATAAACTTGAGTTAAATAACTAAGCATGTTTCCTTTTCCATTCTCTTTACTTGGGTTTTGTGGTTTTTTTGATTGCAGGAGTTCTCTTAGGGGCTGGAGAGTTGGGGCTCTAATTCTAAACCCTGGAAGTGGGGCACTGGTGGAGGAAGGGGTCCGCGCCCCCTGCCTTCTTGCTCCGAGCTACATCACCTTCCCACCGCCTGGCAGGAGTGCGGCGCCGGCCCGCAACCTTGGACAGCAGCAGCTGTGCAGTCTGACGCCTTTGAACCACTACTCTGACCTTTCTTGTTTCTTGAAGGACTGTGTCCAGGAACTTTTCTGCTGTTTTCACTTTACTTTGCCTATAAAGGTCTTCTCAAAAGCTGGATGAGCAGTTTTTCCCTCCTCCAGATTCTCTGCTCTCTCATTTGGCTGGATCAATTCTCCTAGCCTCGTCACATGGGGGAAGGAGTGTGTGTGTTGGGGGGTGGCGGGGGCATCTAGAGTGAATGTGGCATTGGCTTCTTTTCATTCAGGTGCTACTGACCTGTAAGTGCCGGATCATCAGAATTATAGCCTGAGCCTGATTCAGGGAATTGTCCCATCAATTAGGATGATAGGACAGTATACAGTGAAAGGCCTCTTGGGTCCAAATACCATCTCACTGTCTTTTAAATGAAATGCTTTTTATTGGGTCTTTGCAAACAGTAATAACTATTTGATTATTCTTGTTAATGATAAGATATAGTCAAGAAAAAAACAAATGTAAATAGTATCCATTTAAATTCCCATTTTTAAAAAAACACTATTATTTTGACAGAAGATGATTCTGTTAGGACAAGGGATAACTGTCCACCTGAACTTAGTGCCTCTACCCAGTTAATTTCTCTCAACCATCTCCTCCGGGAGGGAAATACAATGTAATCACAAATTTTAAGGCCATTTTTTTTATTTATTTTTAAAAGTAAGTGTATTACATTTTAAAAGTAAAATAAAACCTAAACAGTTGAAATCTAAACCTAAATTTTCTGCCTCTTGGCCCAAGCACTCATGTTATTTTAGGTGTGAAGCAGCTCAGATGAAAGCTCACCCATAAATCTCTACAATATTTTATTGGTACTGCTTTATAATAGAGATCAAAGATTGGGATTGGAAGCTTGTCTTCATGTGGCGTCCAGAAAGTTTTAAGATGTTCTTTTCTGACACCAGCAGGTTGTCAGAGTGTTGATGTTTTGTTAATGTCAAACTGTGTAGCAAAGAGTTGATCAAATTCTGAATTCATGGAAGTGTTGATGTGAAAAAGAAAACTCTTGAAACAGAAATGTTGGCTGGCAAATGGATTATCTATTTCATTTAAATTGTTTCAGTACGTGAGTGGGGAGCTAGCTGAGTGTTCCTTATGGTTAAGTCCTTGAAGTCCCCAGGAAGAAAGAAGAAGTTGTCAGGCTCCAGTTGGGGAGCAGACTGGTGGCCGGGCACTGAGGCCAGAGGGAGGTTGGAGTAGGGATCCAGCCAGCATCTGGACTGGAAGGGGCAGGAGAGGCCCAGTGGCCCCTCCTGGCAGTGGAGAAACCCCTGTGGGTTGTCGGTGCCTGGCCCCCTTGAGTGTTGTAGCCCCTGTGTCACTGCTGGTCCTTCCTCTCCCTTCTTGCCGAGATGATTGATTCTTTCCCTCTGTGGCCCTTTCTGTTGGTCACAGGGCTGTCCTGGCTAACCTGCTGCTGAACTTGGCCGGCCTGCCCGCTGTGGCTTTAGCAGATGTTTCTGCTCTCTGAGGCTAATATAAGGTTTTATAGTCTTGTTGGTACCCCCACCCAGCTGCCTTGGGCAGTAGTGTGTTTACCTAAATGATCGGCTTCTCTCAACTCCCCCAAGCCCTAGTGCAGAATACTTAGAAAGTCAGGGTCCTGTCCTCATCCCCTTTTTCCATGGCCAGCTTTTAAGTGCTGCCCTGACTCAGCTTTGATCCTGGCCCTGAAGCACGCCTGAAAGGGTCTTCCAGCCCCTTTTCCTTTTCTGCTGTCTGAAGTGCTTAGCTATCTTCATTTAGGCTGCATTTATTGAGCACCAGCTGTGTGCCAGGCATTGTGCCAGGTACCAGGGGTGTAAAGATGAGAGAGGCTGGCCCTGGGGAAATCAGAGGAAGCAGACGCGTAACAAACAACTACAAAGTACGCCTTCCCCAGGTCAGGAAGTAGTGTGCAGGAGAAAGATTACATCTACCTGGGTTGGTGATGGGAGAGGAGCTTCTAAAAGGGCCAAGAAGGCATCACAAAGTGATTTTTGACCAGTCTTTCACAGTTTCTAAGCAGACAAAAAGTAGGTGTGGAAGGCATTCCATCAGAGGCAACACGCAGCTGGGAACGCTAGGAAGAACATGTATGTTGTTTGGAATTGCTGGTGTGTAAGGTGCAGGGAGGGCCAAGAGATGCGGTTACAGAGATAGTCTGGAGGGACAGGCTTAGGGGTTTTACTTTATCTTGGGGGCAAGGAGGGAAATAATAGGGTCTCCTTTGATTAAGGTAGAAAATCACCTCTTAGCACCCATCTGAAGTATAGTGAAGCCAGAAGTGGAAAAGTTGTTATCAGTACCCCAAGTCATGGCCCCTTGAGGCCTTGAGTAACTCCCCTACTCCCCCAAAGCAGACATCTTTGCTCACAGAATCTTAGGGGAGTTCACCAACGTTGTAGTTTCTAACTGGACCCCAGGACCACTAGGGCAGTAGATGTCTTCCGCCTACTGGCAAAATGGACATCCTGAACAAGCATGTCACCATCGCCCTCAAATTGCCGTCCCCTCCCAATTATAGCAATCCATGTCACACAGCAAGTATAGGGAAGTGGGGGAAGTTAGCGTCCACTGTTACCTTTGCTGTCTCCTTGGCGATAGAGTGCCCAGGCCCCCTGCCAGCTTCTCTTTGCGTGGTCTGGGTCACCTGCGGCCCTTGGCCCCTGAACACTGAAAGGTCCAGACTTTCCCAGAGACCTCTCAGCCCTGCTGAAGGTGTTTGGGCCCTCCCTCAGCAGTAGGACAAGCGAAAAATCAAAATTGCCTGCATTCAGTTTTGGGAAAGTGAAGGCAGTGTCCTAATATAAATAGAATTGCAGGTTATCATTGAGTGGAGTTTAGTAATTAAGAAATTGCAGAAGTCTAAGGAGATCTTATCCAGAATAATTTTGACCCCAGAACTTTTTTTTTAGATTTATTTATTTCTAACCCCCCTCGTTGTTTGTGCTCGCTGTCTGCTCTCTGTGTCCATTCTTTGTGTGCTCGTCTTCTTTTTAGGAGGTACTGGGAACCAAACCCGGGACCTCCCATAGGGGAGGGAGACACCCTTTGGCGTGAGCCACTTCTGCTTCCTGACCCCAGAACTGTTATCACTTAGGTGAACACACTGGTTTAGGGGACTATCAGAATATGCCCCTAGAGAGATGCATGTCCACACGTGAACAGCAGAAGATGGAGAGGAAAAGGCTAGTTGAGATGTAGCATGTCAAACGCAAGACTCGATAGCTGGATATAGCAGGGAGGGAAAAGTAGAGGAGTCACTGGGACATGCCAGCTGTGATTTGTGGGAGGTTTGCATGTGTGTACATGCAGGGTGGGGATGTTTTGTTGGGTTTTTGGTGGGGGGGCGGATTTCACGGGTCTTTTGCTTGTTATTGGTGTTTGTTTCTTTACTTGATTAATTAACTGGCAATAGGGTGCTGCTTCTAACAGAGATAGGAAATACAGACAGAAGAGCAGAGCAGGGAGGAAAATGGTGGACTTGGTCTTCTACATGCAGAGTTTGAAGTGTCTGTGGAATGCCCAGAGGGCAGCAAGATAGAGGGATCTGGAATTACCGGTAGAAGCAGGGCTAGAAGTACAGACGTGGGTGGGATTCCCGTCTGGAGAATGTACAGAGAGTAGACAGGGAAGCAGAAGGCAGGAGCGTGAGGAGCCTGGCATTGAAGCTGCTGCTCAAGGAAGGGATCCAGGAAGGACCAGTTCTGAGCAATCTGAGGGTGTCCACTAGTTTTGTATTTCCAAAAATACATGCATCTCTAATACATAGTATTTTACATTACGTGCAGTCACTGATGCATGCATGGGGGAAAAAAACAAGGGTTTTATACCCACATATTAACATCATTTATTCTAAAAGATAGAGCCTCAAAATTAAACCATTTCCCTTTTTGATTTGGTGTCATCTAAAATTTCTACAATGAATATAGAATTTTTGTAATTGAAAAATGTTATATTGGATTGAGAAATGAAAGGAAGGAGAGAAAGAAGATAAGAGTGTAAACCTTTGGGAAGCTTGTATGAGAAGTGGAGTGGAAGTTCTAGAAAGAAGGGTCTTGATTAGGGGTGGGGGGTAGGGGGGTGGTCGTGCAGGTCACTGTTGCTAAGCATGGGAGACTCTGAACTGGTGTTTATAGTCGAAGGGGAAGGGGAAAGGCCAGAAGGACAGGTCAAATTGGGAAGGTCTTGGCAGGGCAGGGATATGGGGGACCAGGCTTGGGACAGAAAGGGTACTGTGAGGTGGCAAGGGACTGAGGGACACATGCAAAGTTAGAGGGTAGTGGACGTGAAGAAAAGGATTGGGAGGGACAGTTGGGAGGGCTTGAGTCTGGTGATCTTGCTTTTCTTTGTGAAACAGAGTTGAGGTTTTCTGCTGAGAATGAGAGAGAAGGCAGTCGGGTAGTTTCGAGGAGAGTAATAGACTTTTGGATTCGCTTCTGAAGGGCATGGGAGAAGGAACTAACCAAAGACAAGCAAAAGGGTTGCCAGCCTCCACTGAGGTAACAGCTAGGCCTGGGTTAGTGATACCCCTCCACACGGTCCAGCAATTTCCTCCATCACTGCTCCGCTCGGAATTGCAAAAGCATTGACAGTGAGTGGGGTTTGTAGAGCTGGGACAAGAAAAGTGAGGGAGTGTAAGAACTTTGAAAGAATTATCCTGTGGTCCATACTGGATAGTGAAGTAAATGAGGGCAAGACAAGACGGGGGAGAAAATCCAGGGGTCGGGGAATACACGAGCATTTGCGTAGTGCTCAGGAGAGCCAGAACGTTTTCAGCTTCCAGAGAGACCTTTCTTCTTTGTTCCACTTACACATTGTGTTCTGCACTTATCACCCCTGCTCAGATGCGCCCCAGGCGCCGGGGCAGACCGCCCGTAGCAGCTGGGTGTGCGTGGACTGCCGAGCCGCTGTCCAGGCGGGTCTCCCACTGAAATAACAGCCCCTGTGTTTGAGGAAGCAGCTTGGCGGGAGTAGCCACAGGGTCCTCAGAGAAGCACATTTGCGGTGACCCTGGCAAAACATGGGCAGGCTTCGAGAGGCCATGACTGGCCAAACCACAAGGGTGATTGTAACATTTTAATCCCTTTTTCTTTAAAAGATAAATAGCTGTTTGTTTGCAAAAATATATGGACATAGAACTGTTTTTTCCTGAATTCCATCTGAATTCTGCCTCAAGAGCTGGTGAAAGTTTTGTTAAAAGGAATGTCCTTTAAAAATGAAATATAATCATACTACCTGAAAAGTTTTAATGTCTAGCTTCTTCACAAACACTTACATTCTTTATGTCTGACCGTTACAGAGTGAATAAGATGTAGGATACCACGTAATTTTTATAACCTGAGCAACCGCTGTGTGCCTCCATGATGTTTAGGAGGGAGTAGCCAAAATGGTCTGTCTTATACTTAAAATACTAGTTGCCTGTGAAATTTTATGTAGAGATGTTTAAATAGAAGCCTCCCATGCTCTTTCATAAAATGCTTGAGATGATGCAGGAAACTAAACGTAGGAGACGTAGGCGATGCATTTCCTGGGTCTGTCATTTGTTTGCAAACTTGAAGTGCTTGCTGTGTGTCAGATGCTGGGTAGAGAGGCAGGGGCAAGGCCCAGTCCTTGATCCCGAGGACCCCATGGTCTAGGTGGAGGGGAGAGACACATACAGAAGCAATTGAGACAGAGGGGCAGGTGCTAGAGGAGTGGCTTCAGATCCTTTTTGAAAGAACAGGAGAGGAAGACAAAATACAGTACAGACTCCGCCTCGGGGGATCTGGATAAGCCTTTTAGAGAGGGCCGTGAGCTGTATCTTAAAAGGATGTGCAAAAGTTTGCCAGATGCAAAAAGTCCAACGTGGTGCTCCAGCAAGGGGAAACACCATATGCAAAAGCCAGGGGCAGTGAGCAGGCCCAAAAGGGGAAGGGGTGGCTGGAGGTGGGTGCAGGGTACAAGGCTGAAGGGGAAGGTTGAGCCAGCCTCTGAAGGACCTTGTCCTCCATGGCATGGCCAGTGAGCTGGCTTTTTTTTTTTAAGATTTATGTATTTACTTGATCCATTTTAAAACCCCCTTCCCCATTTGCTGTTTTGTGTCCATTCGCTGGGCAGTTCTCTGTGTGTTTCATCTCTTCTCATCCTCCTCCTCCAGTCTTCACCAGGATTCGATCCTGGAGACCTCCAATGTAGGAGAGAGGTGTTCTGCCATCTGCGCCACCTCGGCTCCTGGTTTTCGGAGCTTTCGGAGCCTCTCATCTTGTCTCTCCCCTGTGTTTCTCTCCTTTTACGTCATCATCTTGCTGCATGGCTCCCGGTGCCTGGTGGCTCACCACCAGGCAGCCCATGCGCCTTCTATATATATTTTTTTATTTTACCGGGAGGTCCCGGGGATCGAACCCAGGTCCCTCCATATGGCAGACGGATGCCCAGCCATTTGAGCCACATCCGCCCCCCCAGTGAGCTGGCTTTTATTGGGCATCTTCAATGCAGTTTCACTAATAAGAAAAGCGAGACTCAGACCATTATAATAACCTGCCCAAAATGTCCAAGAAGTGGTAGTGTCAGGATGAGGCCCAAGTCGATCTCACTTCGAAGCCTGTTCTTTTTTCCTGCGCTGTGCTGCTGGTGAATCTGGACTTCATTCGATTGGTTAATGGTCTTTAGACCATTATTCAGACATTATTTTCTTTTTAGTGGTGAAGGCCTTTTTATGAATAAGATCTTACCCCATGCCCCAAAACATAAAAACAAATTAAGGTGTATTTCATTAGCATAAGTGTATTTCATATTTAAATTTATAACACTTACTTATGAAACCAATATTGAAAACAATGACTTAAAAAAAATAATTATTTTGCAAGAATTTTAGATTTACAGAAAAAGTTACAAAGATAGTACAGAGAGTCCCATATACCCACCCAGTTTCCCCACTGTTAATATCATAATTTACCATGGTATATTTGTCACAATTAAGAAACTGACATTGGTACATTACTATTAACTGATTTGGATTCCACCGGTTTTTCCATTAATGTCTTCTGTTTGTTCCTGGATCCAAGGCTGGGCACCACATTGCGTTTAGTTGCAACAACTTTCTTTTGACAAACACTAAAACGTGTCTTCAGGAATTGTGTTACACCATCAGGTTCTCAGCTTTGTGATTCAGAGTAAGAAACTGCCTTGAACACTTAGAAGAAATAGGAACTATCTGTAAAAAAAAAGGTATTAAGCCCTGCACTGATCTCATTGCAACAAGCAGCCTAGATGAGCAGCCTTCCACCACAATACAGTTGGTATAATTAGTTATCTGATAATGCAGCCATAGAAGAACCCAAGAACCATATCCACCAAACCCAACTTAGACTAAAGGTTGAAATTATGTGAGATCTTTATAGTTCAATCATGAGACAGTTTGGTATTGAAACTTTCTCCATTTTATATAATATGTTTATGCAGTTGAATGTGAAGATATATTATTTTGGGAAACACTTGACACATACAAGGAAACGTTAAATATTTAGATCACATTCTAACACAATTAAATAAGTTAGCAAAAAATATATATAGCATTCTCCTAACTGATGGTGCAAAAGCAATGGCAGAAAAAAATTTCAAAAGCAGTTGTCTTATAAAAGCTGTTGCCAAAAGCTTTCAGGTCATCATTAGATTTTACGTAGACATTTAAAAGAGACCGCATCCTTCAGAATAATGCCAAATAATGCCACACAGTTATGAATCAGTGGCTGCTGGTATAGACCAGGAGTTCTAAAATGTACTTTTCCATACCAAAGGTTATTTGCTCTGCTGAAGGAGGGTGCGGGAACAGACGCTTCACGCAGAAGAAGCCACATACTGCTCAGTTGCCCCTCTTGCCTGTCACCGCCCAGCCCTGCTGAACACTGCAGATCAGGGAGGGCCAGGGCAGGTGTGCTCAGCGCGTGGGCATGAATGCCGATGTGCGGCATTTGGGAGTGGGATGGGTGAGGTCATCCTCAAGCAAGAAAAAATGGGAGGAGAAACAGACTTGAAGGTGCGGGGGAGCAAGTTTGAAGTGGTGTCAGGAGATCCAGATAGAGATACTCATTTCATCTTAGTCATTTTAGAGAAAAGAAGTAAATATTCTGGGATAGCTATAAATCATCATTTTGAAAGAAAATTGAAGAGAATTCTTTTAAAAAATTAAAGAGGGTTTGCCAATGAATCAGTTCATTATAGGATATAAAGATGGATAAGGGAAAGAAATAATTTAGGATTTAAAAAATTGTAAACTGGGTAACGTGTTGACCACAGCGCTCGTGTAGGAAACCTGAATTCATGTACCTTTCAGTGTCATTGCTAGAGTGTTACTTTGTTAGAGTTCCATTACATTAACATTACTGTTAATATTCCAATGTGTAATTTGGTAAATGGCAGGAAGTTCCATTACTAAAGCATTGATTTGGCAACAGCTTAATTTTACTTGGATGAAACCCTATCAAGAGTTTACATTCAGCCCTTGTGTTCTTAAGTACAACCTAAGAATTAAGGACAAATTAATATCTCACCTGGAATGGTTATTTGCAAAAGTACACGTTGTTCTTGAGTCTAGAACTTCAGTTTTAATCTGTAGCAAAATGTAGTTATTTTTTCATTGCTGTAATGTGATTTTTACCTTCTGTTTCTCGCTCATCCCACCTTTGCAGCTCTCATTCCCATTTCACTGTAGAAGATCATGGAAAAGTATAAGATAGTGTGGTCATTCTGCAGAGTCTCTGGGGACTAGGGCCGCCTCCATCTTTGGCTCACTCTTGAAGCTCCAGCTGTTCCCCAGAATGCAGCGTCTAAGCCTGTGGCCGACTCCTGTGGGTTGTTGCCAGGTGCTCATGGGGCTGTCCTCTGTTTGCAGGTGGTCCCCATGCTTCCCAGGCTGTTGTGCGAGGAGCTGTGCAGCCTCAATCCTATGACTGACAAGCTGACCTTCTCCGTGATCTGGACGCTGACTCCCAAGGGCAAGGTAACAACTTACCCTTGTGTCTGTCTGTGCTTACAGCCATTCAGTGGGTACCTCGTAAGCCCTACTGTGTGCCTGGCACTGTGCTGGAGTACCGTGATGGTAGGATGAGGCAGGCACAGGGGCAGCCAACATAGAGAAGAGTGTGTGAGAGTCCCTGCCTCTAAAGAGCCGTCGTCTCACTTAGAAGGCAAGACTTACCCGAAACAATTAGGACAAGTTACTTGATTCTTTTATGTTATCAGGTGAAGGAAGAAATTGTGTAAGGAGTAATGAGGGTGGGAGGAGCTTAGTGGAGGAGATAGGGTTTAAATCAGGGATTCTTAACCTTTTTTGTTCCATGGACCCCTTTGCCACAGACCCCCTCTCAGATTGTAATGGCAGATAGTTTTATGACACCCAACATTGGAAGTCAGAGAAAATAAAGATAACAAGTTGATTTTTTTCAATTGGCTCACGGACCCCCTGAAACCCCCTTAGGGGTCCATGGACCCCTGGATAAAGAACCCCAGGTTTAAATGAAGGTGAATATGGGTTGGCAGAGGCAGGAGGGACACCTAAACCGTGCTTTGGAGAGCAGGGCCTGTTTGAAGGAGGACTGTTTGGGGAAACAGTGGAGAGTTTGGGTAGATGGGGTGGGATCAAATAGGGTGAGTCTCAAATGCCAATCACAAATGAATTGTAGGTGTTAGAGCCCCTCTGAAGAGTCATGAGAAAGGCGACATTTTAGAAAGTTTACTGCTGCCCCATCGTGTAGGATGACCTGGCAGATTGAAGATAGATTAGTAGTACCATCAAGGCACAAGGAGATGAAACCAGGGACAGAGCCGAGAAGAGAAGCTGTTTGGCAGCTTGCTGGGATACAGGGAATAAATGAGAACGAGAAATGAAAGATGACTTCAGAAACAATTAGTGCCCCCCACCCTCCCCAAACAACTCTAAACATCCAAATTAGAAACAGTGAGGTAAACTGTGCTCCCTACTGCGTGGGGAGTGTTTTGCTGTAATAGTAAAGGAAAGTTTAAAAAAAAGATATTTAATTATCAAGAGGTTCCAAGTAAAGGTTAAGTATTGAATACCCACATTTACTTTCATTCCCTCCCAAAACCTCACTAAAACAACAGTAAAGAGATTTTTTAAAGGCATAAACCCACAAAGACAAAGAGATTGGGAGAGGAGACAACAGCAACAAAATTTTGGAAGCTGGGAAGCAGATGAATGAGTGGTAACTGACTTAGCCACCCTGCGAAAGCCGAATCCTGAGCCAGCAATAGAGAAAGCCAAGAAACAACCCAATTTACACAGAAGAACCCTAAAAATATTCAGAAATTGCCAGTACCAGGTAACTCTGGAGATTGGGAAAGGAGTGAGGGAAGAGGAGGGTAACAATAGTATTGGTTGAAAGTTTATTTTAAAAGATTGCCCTTCCCTGAATTCAGGAGAAGCACCAGGAAATTATTCTCTAGACAGGATAAAGTAAAGGTCACCAAGCACAGCTGATGGCAGTGGTGCCTTAGGGGAGAATGAGTGAATGTATACATACTGAATGTTAAAACTGCCAGATTTCTTTTCTCAAGCAATCCCAAAATTCTAGTAGCCAGACCTATACTCTCCAGTCAGGAGATGGATAATAACTCTTCCTCTGAGGAATCTTGAGTAGTAAAGAATAAAGACTTAAAGAGAATAACCTCAAAGGTTTTCCAACCAATATCCCAGCTGTTATCTCTCTACAGTAAAGCTACAATCAACTCTACCCACATAATCAGGGCTTCTTAATATTTTACTAAAAATCAGGTTTTTAGTAAATCATTTTCATCCACCATATCTGTAGAAAGCCTCTTTTCTTTCAAAAGGACCAATGCAAACAAAAAAGCAATGACGACAAAACAGACTATACAGGGAAAAGAAAATTCAGAGAAAAAAATTTTTTTGAAGAGAATATCTATACCATGAGATCTGGGTGCTTTGAAAAAGAAACATTCAGAGAATGAAAAAGAGCTGGAAATTAAACACATGATAGAAGAAATGAAGACTCAAGATTCTGGTTAGAACATAAGTTGAAGAATGTTCCCAGAAAGAGATGGAAAAGATTTTTTTTTAAATTAGAATTTTAGCCCAGAATATCCAGTATCTGTTCAATGGACATTTCAGAAATAGAGAACAAAGAAAACAGCGGGGAATAACTGATCAACAAAATAATTCAAGAAAATACCCCATTACTGGAGGATATGACTTTCAAGATTTAAAGAGTCCGCCACACAGCAGTTCTACCATCCCATCATCTTCAAGAACGTCATAATAAACTTTCAGAACACTAAGGGCAAAGGTCAGATTCTATAGATTTCTAAGAAAGGGGGTGGGGGCCAAAAGCAAATTACGTGCAATAGAGCAGAACTCAATAACTTCAGACTCTTCTACCGCACCTTTAGAAATTAGATGACAATGAAGTGTAAAGCTTTCTAATTTCTGAAAGACTATAATTTCCATGCTAAAATCCTTTACCCAGCCAAGTTATCAGTAGACTGTGAGGCTAGAAATAGACATTTTCAGATGTGCAAGGTCTAAAAAAATTTACCTCTCATGCATCCTTTCTCAGGAAGCTACCAGAGGGTGTGTTCCATCAAACTGAGGGAATAAATCAAGAAAGAAGAAGATGTGGAATCCAGGAAACAAATGATCCACATAGGAAAGAAGTGAAAGGAATCACCTAGATCAGGGGTTGGCAAAATTTTCCAGTAAAAGGCTAGATAGTAAATATTTTTGGCTTCTCAAGCCCTGCAGTCTCTGTCCCAACCACCAACTCTGCTGTTGTAGCAAAAAAGCAGCCATAGGCAATATATAAATGAGTGAACATGGCAGAGTTCCAATAAAACTTTATTTAAAAACAGGCTGTGGGCTGGATTTGGCCCACAGGTCATAATTTGCTGATATCTGACCTAGATGATGGTGAAGAAAGTTCCCAGGATAGCAGTTCTACGCAGGTATAGAGGGCAGCCAATCCAGACTGGAGCAGGTCAGAAAGCTCTAGGAGAGATTTCTTTGGTAAAATGAAATCATTAAAATATTTTATATGTCAGAATTTCTTGCGAGATGATTTAGACCAACAGTTCTCAAACTTTTTGGGCTTAGGACCCTTTACACTAAAAAACTATTGAGGACCTCAGAGAGCTTTTGTTTGTGTGGATTACCAGTATTTACCCTATTAGAGATTTAAACTGTTTAAAAATTTTAGTATTTACTTATTTCTATTTAAATAATAATAATAAATCACCAGATGTTAACATAAATAACATTTTTATGAAAAATATATTTTCCAAAAAAAAAATTAGGAGAGAAGCTTGTTTTACATTTTTGAAAATCTCTTTAATGCCAGCCTTTTTCAACTGGATTTTCATATGTGCTTCTATATTCAATCTGTTGGAATAAGTTAGTTGAAGTATATGAAAAAAATCTGGCTTTAGACAGTTATGTAGTTGGAAAAGAAAGGAGCTTTTTAATAGCTTTTTCAGATAATTGTGGATATTCGTCTTTCATACTACACCAAAATATGACAAGTAATTTCTTAAATATTAGTTGTAATTTGCATCTGAAATTATATCACCTGGACTTTTTGTACTTGGTTACATTAAAACCTATTGTTCTGTCTTACATTTTGAATGGATTTTACCCATGCTTGATTTTGTAACATTAATTGGTCATTTAGAAAATATTGACTTGTTAAGCTTATCTTCTAAATGTGGGCACATTTCATTATATAATGTCAAAAAGTCATGTTTTAGTAATGACAATAATCCTGTCAAGCTCATGAGGCAGATACAAGTTTTCCAAAATTCTAATTTTGGTGAAAACTCGAATTCTGTCATTGGCAACAAATAATATCCATTGTTTTCCTTGAAATTCCAGATACACAAGTCTAAATAACCATAGTTTGAACATCAGTGGTTCCTTCAAGTAAAAATGGTGCTCCATTTAAAAAGCAACTCATTTAGCTCACAACTCAAAGCAATTATGCAAATGCTTTTTCTGAAGACATCCATCGTATTTCTATTTGAAACATAAATGAAGAGGACAAGTACTCAAGGATTGAGTCTTAATAAAAATTAATAACTTCTACTTCTTCATCAAGAACATTCTTAAATGGTCCTAGTGTGTGTTGTTCTTTTTTTTACTGCTAGTGTGAGGTGATGGCGATCGCAGCCACTGCTGGCACCACGCGATGCCACTGCCTTGATTCATACCAGGGCACCGTTGCTTCGTTCCATCCATGTACATGTCAACCCGTTGAAAAGCGCAAATACTGCCTTGGTATGATTATGAAAATAGTTGTGACCTTCTGGACCCCTGAAAGGGCTGCAGGTGCCCCCCAGGAGTCCATGGACCATACTTGGAGAACTTAGACAGTTGGAAAGTTTGGGGTGGATTAATGTACATAATAAATAGAAAAATCAAGCAAATTAAAACAAGACATTATTAATCCCAGTGAAAATTTAAAAGTTGTGTAAGAAAGTAAAGTAGCAGTATTTATCTAATACTTAGTATTTACGTAACCATATAACATATTGATCAAATCCACTCTGATGATTAGGATGTTAGCTACACTGGGAGAATTAGGGACTAGAACGGTTAAGTGGATATGGTTGCAGGCAGGGAATGTATGTGTGAAAGAAAAATAAATTCTCTTCTTCTGTAGTGAAAAGTTAATGAATATATAAAGTTGATTGTGGTAATGAGTGTACAACTCTGTAAATATACTGAAAGCCATTGATTGCCCACTTCGGAAGGATTATATGGTGTGTGAATAAAATTGTCTTTTTAAAAAATGCTCACAGGCAAATTCCTATTGGTCTAGAAACCAAAACAAAAAGAAAACAAACAAACAAACAAACAAACTTGGTATCCCTGCTTTCAATATCCAACTTTACATTAAAAAGAAGAAAAATTTTGTAACCACTTGAGGACTCTTGCTTTTTTGCACTGTCTTTATGCACAATCTAAATTAAATCCAGAACTTTCATGGGATTCTACACCCAACATTGGTATGGAACTTGAAACACATTAAAATCCCTGCAGGAAAAAAAAAAGTATATAAATAATGCCTAAAAAATAATGCCTGAAAAATCAAGAAGTAGCATTCAGTCAGGTTGTGTAGAAATATGGAAGTTAATACCAAAGTAATTCATAAAAAGAGGTAAAAGCAGTGACCTCGGGGGAGTGGCAGGAGGGAAAGAGGGACAGATGGCTACTGTTTTTCATAAGAAGCCTTTAGTACTCTTTTAAGTGTTTGAACCATATATACTTCAATCTTTTTTATTCTGAAAATTTCAAACATACTTGAAAGTAAATAAAGTAGTAAAATAAACCACCCTCTTCTAGAGCCAACTACTGTCAAGATTTTTTTCCTTGCTCAAGTATTTTACAACAAACCACAAGCTTCGTGTCATTTCACTTATACATATTTCATTACGCAACACTAAAATTTTGGACATTTTCTTATGTAACCACAATGCCATTAGCACACCTTACAATTAATAGTAAAGCCTTGGTATTTTTCAAAACCCAGTCCATAGTTTTATTCCCTTGATTGTCTCAAATTGATTTGTTTGAATTAAGTTCAAAACAAGTTATGTACTTTGCCTTTAGTTTTTCAGCTCTTAAATATTTGATTAAAAGAGTTTTTTAATTGTTTAGGATTCTCTGAAATATAAAGAAGTAATTGTAAAGATAGTATACCAGCAATCGTATTTGGGTGGGGGTGGGAACATGCATGTGGAAAACATGAGTGGAGAGATACCAGAAGGAAATAAAACTAAATGCTGGTAGTGGTTGTATTTGAGTAGTGAGACTGAGCAGTTTTTTCTACTTTTTTGTATGTTCTCATGTTTTTTTGAAAACATGTATTACTTTTATATTTTATATGCTTATTTCTGTAAAAGTTTAACTGAATAGAAAATAAAAGCCCGAAAAAAGAAAACTAACTTGGGTCAACAGAAAAGAACTTTGAATCTGAATTCTGCCTGCCAGGGTCAGACCCAAGAAATAAAAAACTGCCCAATCTGAAGAGCTTCTAAAATATAAGCGTCATAAAAGAAGCACTAGAAAGTGGCAAAATCTGAAAATTCAGTTGGCCTTTAGAAACCCTGAAGTATTGGGTAACCAAGACTTCTGGCATGAGGGGGCTAGATAGCAGGAGTGAAGAAGGCACCAGGTCCAGGAGGGGATGCTGAGCCCCAGTACAAACCAAGCCAAACAGGAAGTACAAGGAACTGGAATAGCAACGGAGTCGCAGGGCAAGACCCACTAACCACACTCCTGGTATTGTGGTTATTCAAATTCTCTACCCAAAGAAACCAGATGGAAGGTAGACCTGGTTGATTAGCCCTGGGATGTAGTGACAGACAAATATCTCTTACCCACAGTCAAGATACATGAAATAAGAGGTCAGATTCCAGACTCATGATCAAGGGATGGTACTTATTCAAGACACTGGCAAGGAAAGCCTAAGTTAAGTTTGGAGGGGACAAAGTTTGGAACCAGATGGGAGGGTCATAGAGCCACAGAAGGCCAGGGAGCGGGATGTAAACCTGCATCAAGAACCCAAAAGAATGAAGAGGAGAGGGTGTGAAACCTGTGTGGTCAAAGCTCAAGGCTGGGTTTGTATGTCGTGGTGGCTTCTCTTGGAGTAGGGGCTTGGACTTAGTAAAAAGGAGCCAGGCGGGGCCAGCAGCACTGCACCATTACTACTTACAACATGCCCTCAACCTCACCTGGTGCGTTGAAATCCATATTGTCACAAGAGAAAACCCACCCAACTAAATCTTGTACTTTGCAAGCTCCAACTCTGCTACCGTGAAATCCACTCTGGACTATGTCAGTCCAGTGACCTCATTATATTCTGAACTCCACTGGCACATCTGTCTTATTTGACACTTAGGAATGTGAGATCCTACAAAACAAAGACCAGGTCTATATGCCCTATTTGTCCCATTCACTAGATCAGTCTTGATTTGAATTTATCTCTGTCAAAATGCCAATCTCAGACTTTAAAGAAGGTCACAAGCAATGAAACTGACTTGGTGACTAAGTCCTTAAGACTTTAGAACCAGAGACTCTGGAGATCAAAGATCAGAATGGTAAGGGAAGGGTCTCCACTCACTGTGCCTGGCCACAGCTTGTGTCTCCTGCAGCGTCCCTGCCATGTGCTGTCCATGCTCAGGACCTGGAAGCATACTCCAAAAGTCACCCATTTCAACCTTCTATCAGCAGCAACTCCATTTAAGCCCAAAACCATGCACTCATTCTTGTCTTTGGCCTTTCTCTCATACCCTGCATCCAATCCACCAGTAAGTCATCTCACTTTGCCTTCTAAATACATTCAGAATTCGCCCCTTCTTCACCACTACCAGCACTGTTACAGGGCCCAAGCTACCATCTCTCACCTGTACTAAGACAGTGGCCTGCCAAATGTGCTTCCTGCTTCTTCTACCCCTGCCCCCGCTGTAATTTCTCTCCATACACCAGTCAGAGTAATCCTTCTAAATCATAAATTAGACCTTATTTTCCTCTTCTTTTCTCCCTATCTTATCTGTTAGAAATGATCAACTACAGAGACTTGGGACTAGACTCTTCTCATTTCCTGAGCCATCTTTTCTCACATGGGAGAAGTTAGCTTTTATTGTAGTACACTGAGCTCTCTGCTTCCAGCTTCCATGACCTGATTTCAGTTTAGTTCAGATTTTCCTAACCACCATCTTCTAACAGCCTTCATTTCTGCTATTTCTTGCAATTCTGCCTTACATGCCCCATTTTGAAAAGTGAACGATTTAAGAGAATCATAGGCCTTTGTTCAACTTAGGAATCTTTGTATTTTTTGCTAATGAACCTGTTTCAAAATTTTATACCTGGGCTCCAGTCTTCAACTTTGCCTTCCACTACTCATTCCTCCAAGACACACCATTCCTCCAAGACTTCCTTCTCTCTTTCTTGGAAACCATAGGAACCAGCCAACTTGATGTGCTCAAGTCCTCCCTTCCATGTTGTTCTAATTTGCTAAGCTGCTCAAGCAGATACCATGAAATGTGTTGACTTTTACAATGGGAATTATTTAGCTTACAAGCTTACAATTCTTAGGCAGCGAAAATGTCCAAACCAAGGCATCATCAAGACAATAACTTCTTCCTGAAGACTGGCTGCTGGCGATTCTGGACTTCTCTGTCACATGCCAAGGCTCATGGCCGTGTCTGCTTGTCTCCCCTCTTCCAGGTTTTGTTACTTCCAGCTTCTTGCTGCTGTGACTTTCTCTTTCTTTGTCTGAATTTCATTCTCTCATAAAGGACCCCAGTAAGAGGATTAAGACCCACCTTGAATGAGGTGGGTCACATCTTAAGATGCTGCTTATCAAAAGATCCTACTTACAGTGGGTCCACACCAACAGGAATGGATTATCTTTAAGAACATTCTTTTCTGGGGTCCATACAGATTCAAACCATCACACATGTCAAAATTCCTCTTTGCCTTAACCCACCCTTTCCCCTTTCTCCATAGGGTAAAACATGCTCCTATTCCAAGCAGAGTTTAACCAGTGTTCTCTAGATCTTTTAATGGCATCAGCATCCACAGAGCCACTCATACTTAAAGTCTTTAGACTCCTTCTCTGCCGTATCCAAACAGTTCCAAGTGCTTAACACCTCAACCTCTGCAATGTGTCTCTAATCCATCCTCTCTTTTCCATTGCACAGTCACTGCCCCCAAGTCCTTGCCATCTTCCCTTGGGATTGTTGGGATAGGCTGTTCGTGGCCTCTCCATTCTGTTTCTCCAGTGGTGGTGGATGTCTTTCTGAAAGCTGGGTCAGGTCCTGTCAGTGTTTGTCTTTTGACAGTATCTCATGACTTTCCCCAGAAGTCCAGTCTCTGAAGCGTGACATACACAGACCTTCAGCAGCTCATCCCCAACACATACCCACCTGCCTTCTATCCTCCACTCCCCTCTGCTCTTGCCACTGAAGTATTTATTTGGCCTAATATGGAGTTGCCACACTTCTGAGACTTTGCATTTGCTTCTTCCTAGAATGTTCTTCCCCTCATCTCTACCAATAAAAATCCTATTTACCCTTCAAGCTAAAACACCACATCTTTCATGAAACATTTAGGATTCATTCATTCATTCAGTAAAATTTCATGGGGTATTTGCTCTGCTCAGACACTGTGCAAAATGGAAACAATGGTTATCTCCTGAGGGTAGATTTACAGAATTCTTTCTTCTTTTTCCCACCTGTATTTTTTAAGTTTTCTACAATGATTGCATATTACCATTGTAATTTAAAAAGTAAAAATTATTTTGGGATTTTTAAACAGATGAGAGAGATTAGAGTATGTTTGTAGCCTGAGTGGAAAGGTGAATAGAAAAGGAGATGCAGAAGATGAGGAAAGAAGAAATAGAGTTTTGGAGCCACGTCATAAAGGTAGTGGGTGGGCTCAGGACCCAAAGCCCAGGTGAAAGACCACCAATCCTTGTGGTCTGGGGGTAGGGAGTAAAGATTGGAGGTCCCTGTGAAGTCTGGGAAGGGGGCAGGGTGGACTAGGTGACCAGGTGTTCAGACCTGAGGGTCCCCTAGCCTCGCAGTCAGAATCCTCTTTCCCATCACTCCCCCTGCACACCTGCCATCTCTCCCTGCACTTCAGAGATGTTTGTGCACAGATGTGTTGGCCTGCTAGGTTTGAAAGCCCTTATAAACAAGGCCAACTCTTAATTTTCTTTTTTCCCCACTCGCTCCCCCACAACAGTGCCATGTTCCCAGAAGCCGCTGAAAATCATTTCATAAAGTGACTCGTGTCTTCTCAGTTAGACTGCTGCAGCCTTGCTATGGCACTTTTTCCCACAGCAGCCTTGGCAGCACCCCTGGCAGGTGTGGGGTGTGGGCCTGGGAGGTGGAGAGCCTTGCCCAGCACCAGGCACCGCTCACTGCCCCAGAGCCCATCGCTCCCGCAGCGCCCCCTCCACAGAGCGGCACCCCCACCACTTCTCTGCGCCTCTGCCTCCTGCTGCACACCAGCTGCCGCCTTTGTAAATCCTACGAACTTGAGGAATCAAGTGGCGCACTTTTCTGGGTCTTCACAGTGTCCACGTCGCCCTCACAGCGCCAAGCTCATGAATAGTGTCACGTAACCTGTGGCTTCAGCTAATGGGAAAGAACCGCAAGGTTAGGGTTTGTGTTTCATCCGTGGACACTGAGGTGGAAATCTTGCCCAAGCAGCTCCCTGTGAGAGACAATAGCTTCAAAGGCTGGTTATGAGAATAATAGAAAAGTTCCCAGAACATCCATCTTTAGTCCTTCCCAGAGGCGGAGCAGAGTGGTTTTATTTCAGGCCCATCGAGACAACGCTGGGACAAGAGGAGCCTCTGGAAGAACTGCTGCGTTCTCTCTTCCTTGTGTCCCCGTTTCCTAGCGCAGGCACCACTTAGCTGGCTTACCTGGCTAAGGTCACGCCAAGGGAACAGCGGAACACAGTGATGAGCACGGATTTTGCTGTGAAAATAAGAATGCCAAGTAAAAATATTTTCAAGAAAAAATCAAAACAAAAAAATAGACATTGATCATTTAGAAGGATGTCATGCAAAGACCTAAAAATTATTTTTAATCGGCTCTTACTCTGCATTTGTATTTTATTAATATTGGATTTGATTTTAGTCTGAGAACTGACCTGGGCCCCGAAGTTTAGTAACCATAACAGGTCGCTGCTGGGCTGGCGTCACCTGTTTTTGTGAAATGGCTTCCGTCGGGCCTGTGGAGAGGCTGGGCTGACTACCTCACTGATCTTAGACACTGATTCTGTTTCCTGGGCCTACCTGAATCAGTCCTCAGAAGGCTTCCTCCTCTTCTCCTACATCTTCCTTCCTTCCTTCCTTCCCCCCCACCCCCACCTCCAACCTCCTTCCCGCAGCCTGTAGACCTTACAGCCTGTCCACTGAGATGACAGGCCAAGGTGAGTGTGAGCCTCTAAAGGTTCTCCTGCCCCATCCCAGCCGCGTGCACCTGTCCAGCTGGTCCACGTGGTCGCCACCTCTCAAGGCCTGCCCGGGCATGGGAGCCCTGTGGCCACTGTCTCCTGACCACCTCCAGAGCTGCTCCGCTCACATTTCTAACTTCCTAGGTTTGGGGTGCAAGGCAAGTACTTTCAGAAGTTTCCCGGGTTTCCTTCCCCTCGGGCTTAGATCTAGTTGGCCACCTCCAGGTCAGGATGGGAAAGGGCACCTGATTCCGGCTCTTTGGAGGTCAGAGGTCCAGGCTTCTTGCAGGTGACCTAAGAACAGTTTACTCAGTCAGGCTTTTTCTTCTATACAAATTAATCTTTAAGGAAATTCTAACACAGAAATAACCTGACTCATAAACTAAAACAGGCTGGCAAACACACAGTGGTGCTTCGCGTGCTCGCTCCCCAGCGCCCTCGGCCGAGGCCTTGGATGTACCCCCAGCGCTTCCCTGCAGAGGCCCAGGCCGCCTCCCAGGCACCGCCCCACACACAGAGGAGCAGTTCTGTGGCTGTTGCATCGAGGGAAGCAGTGTGTCGCCGACTGTGCTTCACTCTTATCATTTACTCCTTCATCTTACTGTGTTTTTGCTGTTCCTTTGCTAAGAAACCCATTCCTCACTCAGTCGCAAGGGACCTAAGCTTTCGGAGTTCGCTCCTCCAGCCACACTGAAGTTACTGGGGCTCCTAGAAGCGCTCTTGTCACTGGCCCTGCCCTAGTGAATTGGCTGCCCAGGACAAAGACTGTGTATCTGCCCCTCCCAGCTTCCTGTGAGGCCTTCCTCTTTTTTCCAGGGTGTAGGTTGATTTCCAGCACCACTCTGCTGCCCCCTCAAAGATGATTGCCCGATGATATTCATAGCAGAAAGAAGCTGTAGAGATCCTGCCCCCCCCCCACCAACTGCCCCAGAGAATCCAAGCATGGTACATAGTCTTCCTGATATGTTTCTTGAACTAAATTTACACGATGAAGCCCAGAGGTGCTGCAGAATGACTTTGCGTCTAATTACTTAAGATTGCAAATTAACCCCATTAGCAATTTTTGAACCAAAGATTTCTTAATGAGACATTGGCATTTTTTAGAGCACACATTTTTTAAAAAAATCATCTGAACAGAACTGAACAGTTTTTCAAGGATTGTGGTTTCCTCACAATGCTATCTCTGTAAAGTAGAGAAAGCTCATGTGTGTTTGAGACATCACGGTTTCCTTTACTTCATCATCTTATCATGTCTGTTTTGTGAACTTCAGCCAACACATAATAAAAAGAACAGTAGATTTTGAGTCTGTCTTTAGATGTGGATCTGCCTGGAGATCACTTAGGACTTTGTGTGACTTTTGACAAGTTACTAACCTGTTTTCTCCACTGTAACCAGGTCTCCATAATGCTCTCCTCCCAGGTTTGTAAAGGAGGTTTTAAAGGGCACTAGGTGTGAAAGCACCCTGAACTGATAGGGGCCACGTGGCCAGAAAGTGGTGGCTGTTGAGTCTTACTGGCCACCAGAGGCAGACCTTGAGAAGGATTCCTTAGGACCCATGAACTGCCCCTTTCCCACCAGGTTCTTCCCCCGTTGGTGTTGGCACTGGATCAGCCTGCTTCTCCACAGCAGCCTCCTAGAGTGTGCTGGAGGCTTCCTGCCTTCCAGGGAGGGGCCCAGAGCCTGTGATTAGGGAAAGGAAAGGGGAGGGCCCAATCTTCTTTCTGAAGGGTTTGGTTTATGAATCTCCTCATGGCTTTTTTCCTTTTTCCATGAAAAACTCTTTGTCCTTTTGTCTTCTGCCACTGGCCCCGGTTATGGACTGGGCGTTGATGTGAATGCAGTTTCCAAATTGGAAATTAATGAGGTGTTCCAGCCAGAGAGGCCCTCCTTCCATTCTGTGGGGCTGGCTGCTCTTGGGATCCCCCTCCACTTGGATCTATGCTTTCCTGCTGCCTTTCCCTGTGGAAGGCTGCAGTGGGCATCCTTTCTTCCCAGCTGGCCTCCTCCACGAGATGGTTCCAGGCCCGGTTTTCCTAGCCTGAGAAATTTTTAGTCCGTTTGTCAGCTGTGAGTCCCAGAATCACTGGGTTGGATCGTGAGAAAGCAGGGTAGGTTCTTGCTGGGCCAAGAAGCTCTGCTAGCTCTTCAGTGCTTCCACTTCAGCTCCTTGTGTGCTAAAGAAGGCTCGTTGTCAGGAGCGCAGGCGTGAAGGGGAGGGGGCTCAAGGAAGGCGACAGAGCCGCTGGAGACTTAGCAGCAGTAGCATAGTCTCAAAGTTGTGGTGTTCGTGTGTGTGAAGAAGGGGTATCGTATCCACCACCTACTGAGAAGGAAACAAATTGAGGGAACAGAGCTTCGGTGGGTAAGGAGGGATAGACTTCTAATGCTGTCAAGTTGCAGGTAATAAATTTTAAGGATGCCTCAGGATTAAAAGAGGCCCCGGGTCAGGGCTCAGCACTGCAATCCGAGGGTTTGAAGGGAGCAAGAAAGGTCTGTTTAGCCAGGATACGTGGGCTTGGGGGTGGGGGGTGCACTAGGAACCTCGTGGAACTTAACTGCCAACTCTTATGCAAAATGTTTCAGGAGAGAGGACCCAGAGCTGTCGTTATATTTTTAAAGAGATTCTTGACCCACTGGTTTGTAAGAAAACAAATGCCCCATCAGGGTGGCACAGGTGTTCCTACCTGTGTGTGGCGGTCACCCTGCAGAAGAGTGTCCTCTGGGAAAGAGGACACAGACCCCAGGAAGCCGAACATCCTGTGGCCTGGAGGCTGCTTGTGATGGGCTGGAACAGGAAGGGGAGCAGAAGAGAATGGGAACTCGAGTTCCCCTAAGCGTGCTAAAGACAGGCTGTCAAAGTGTAGACCCGCCGAGAAGGAGGGTCGACTGGGTTTGGAATGAAATGGAGAAAAGGAAACAAGCTAAATCTCCAGGGGAAAACTTTGTGACCGCAAGAATGAGTAGGTCATGGCCCTGTTATTCTAGAGGAGGTTGGAGAAACTCCATTTGTGGAGAGTTTTCAGGAAACGTGGATGTGATAGGACAAGCATGTGCTGACCCTGAAAGGGAGCTGCCAGCAAGACCGCCCCACCTGGGCTCTCTCTTCAGTCCCTAGAATTGACTGCGTTCGGCACACACAGTTTCCTCCTGAGAGCCAAAGTCAGGATCTTTTGCCACAGCAGAGGAGTCATGAGCACATTATTTGAATCACTTATCTTTTTGTATAGAAATGGTTCTTGGAATAATCTGGAAGGTATAGTTTGAGGGTTTTCTTTTTTTTTTAGAAAAATTACAATCTGATATCATTACAGTGAAGACTCTTTATAGTAAGGCTGTTTGCACTGAATAAAAGGAAGCTGTGACTAGTTGCTACCGTCTCCTCCTGTGCCTCACTGCTGCCATTTTAAGAGTGTTGGTGCTTCCTTTAAGAGAGGGGTTGGTTCAGAGGGGTCTCACTAGCCTTCCTGGGTGGGAGCTGTACCACATGGAGGCTTTGTGGTATAGACGGCTCCCCTGGGCTTTCTCCTCCCACAGGGGACATCGCCCTTTGGAGGGAAGCATTATCTCAGAGCTTGTGCATGGAATGACTTGGCTGGTGAAAAGGAAGGCGAGGAGAATGGAGGGCGAGGGGAATGTTCACCGTCCCGCCTGGAGGCCCCACTGCTGACTGAGGCTCCTCACCCCTCCTGAGCCCTGGCAGTTCCTCAGCATGTCCAGCTTTTCCTTGCTGGAGAATCACTTTTCCTACAGCATTTCTCTCAGAGCTTTTCCACATTCCTCGGGTCCTTGAAGCCCACCCAGCCTCCGTCCCTCTTGGCCTCATTGTTGACACAGCGATTGGGGCTCTCAATTGCCCTCTTCTTCCCCTCTGGGTCACCTGCCATCGTCATCCATGGCCTCCCCGTACCTCTCCCCTCTCAGCAATGGGTCTGCTCCTCTTGGCCCAAGATCCCTTTGTTCTCCGGCGTCTTCAGTTCTCCTCTACAGGCTTCTTCCCCTCACTACAACAAGCAGAGCACAGTCCTCCATCCTGCTTCCCTTCCCTGCCGTACCCTAGAAGCGTCATCCATGCTCATTACTTTGGCTCCTCTGCCAGCTGTCCCCACTCCTTAACCGGAGCCCCCCAGGCTTTTCCACATCCTGATACACACAGAAACCGGGGCAGTTTTAGGGGACGAGGCCTCCAGGAGGAAAACCCCTGGCTGCCCTGAGGCTGGGAGGAACCCATTTGCTCATGGGATGGGAAGATCTACCTGCAATCTTTGCAGTTAGGCCCTACTCTCCCTCCCTCATGTCCCACCTCCCACCCCACCCCGTGAAAGAGCCTTCCCAAAGATTACCGTTAACCCGAAGCCAAACGCAAGGGCCTTTTCTTTGTGTTCCTCCTCCTTGGCATCCAGGCAGCGTTTGCTAAACACTAGTGGTTAAGAGCTTGGATTCTGGGACTGGGCTGCCTGGGTTCAGTTCCTGGCTTGGCACTCTAGCTGGACCTTAGGCAAGTTAGGAGTTTCTCTGTGCCTTTGTTTCCTTGTTTGAAGAATGAGGATGGTTGTGAGAATTAAAGAGTTAATGTGGGTAGTCTAGGGAAAGAGTGTGAACATGCCTGCCTCAAAGGAAGTGCTGTAGAAGTGTCTGCTGTTGCTTTGAGCACCCCTTTCTCAAACTGCTTTCTCCTGCTTTGCCTCACGTTGGACATGCCTGGTTTCTTTCGTACCTCTGAGTTCTCTCGTTTTTTCATTTGTTTTCATTCTCTGGCTTCTCTTTTTGCTCCCTGAATCGGAGGGTTGTTAAAGAATGCAGCCTCGACCCTCTTCCTTGCCCTTCCTTCCTGGGCCTCCTCGGGTGATAGTGGCAGCTGTCCCCCTCCAGTCCCGTCACACCCCAGGTCCATGCCCCTCACAGCCCACTAGATATTCCAGCTGCATCTTCTCCCAGCCCCTCAGACTCAGGATTCCCAAACATATTTCGGTATGTTTTTTTTTTTTTTTTTTGCTTTTAAAGTAATTACTGCCCATTTTAGAAAAGGCAGAAAAATGAAAAGCGTAAAGTACAAATCAATGGTAACCCCACCATCCAGAGAGCACCACCACTCAACTGGCTGAGATGCTCAGAGCCCTGTGGTTCTCAACCAGGGCCAAATCCCCCCGCCCCCGCCCCTCCACCCAGGGGACATCTGGAAACATTTTTGGTCATCTCAACTGGGATGGGGGAGGAGGGGAACTGCTGGCATTAGTGGGTAGAGGCCGCAGTGCTGCTGAACATCCTGCAGTACGCAGGCAGCCCCCACCACAGAGAACGAGGCCACCCCAGATGCCAGTAGCGCCAAGCTGAGGACCCCTGCTCCAAACCTTTGTCTCTACACATAGGCCCTAAATGGAACAAGTTGGCATTGGTTTTCTCTTTCTGCCCCCATCCTGCAGCTCCCACTGTGTTCTCTGTTTCTGCCCATGGCCCCCTCCCCGCACATCTGACCTGTGCCAGGCCTGCTGCCATCTTGGGTCTCTACCTAGTTTTTTATTTTTTTATTTACTTTATTTTTCTTGTTTTATTTCCCCTTCGCCCAGATGGTTCTCTCGTCTGTCTGCTCATTGTTTGCTCACCTTCTCCAGGAGGCACCGGGAACCAAATCTGGGAGCTCCTACATGAGAGGCGAGTGCCCAACGGCCTGAGCCACATCCGCTCCCCACAGGCTGTGGTGTCTGCTGGCTTGTGGCATCTGCTCCTTGCGGCCGGGGGGCAGCATCTAGCTCATTGTGGCGTCTACCCTAGTTTTGGCATTGATGACCACTCACCCAAACTGATGAAGAAGTGCCAACAGGCCTTTCACTTCAGGTTTCCTGCTTGGCCTTGCCTCTGCCACCCCTATGCTCAGGGACCGCCATAGTCCTCCACTGCCCGTCAAATCGAGTCCACGCCGCTCTCCAGGAGCCTCCTGCGTGCAGCCCCACTGGCTTCTCTCGCCCTCAATCTCACTCGCTGCTCTGCTCTCCATCCACTGTGCCTCTGCCTTGACCCCCAGTGCTCTCTTCCTAACACGCTTTGTGCCCCGTGTCGCCACATGTCCCCCAGTACAGATTATCCACATTCTTCAAGGCCTGGCCCAGATGCCACGTCTTAGATGGAACCACCCCTCATTCCCTCCTCTGCCCTTCCAGAGACCCAGGCACTTGTGTGCAGGCCTCGTGAGCACACACTAGAGGCTAAGCTCTCTGAGGGCAGCAGCTTCTGTGTCTGATTCATCTTTGTGCCCAGCCAGAACCTAACATCAGTCTGAGCACAGAGTCCGTGCTCAGTAAATCCTTGTGAAATGTGTATGGATGAATGGTTGAATGAAAGAAAGACCTGGAAAAAAATGTTCTCCTTCTGACAATCTGTCCATCTTTGCAGATCCTTAGTGAATGGTTTGGCCGGACCATCGTCCACTCCTGCACCAAACTGAGCTACGAGCATGCACAGAGCATGATCGAAAGCCCTAGGAAGAAAATCCCTGCAAACGAGCTGCCCCCCCTTTCGCCGGAGCACACCAGTGAGGAGGTGCACCAAGCCGTCTTGAATCTCCACGGCATCGCAAAGGAGTTACGCCAGCAGCGCTTTGCGGATGGTGCACTCCGCTTGGATCAGGTCAGTCCCTTCCTTTTCCCAGTGCACCCAACAGATGTGGCTTGGGCCTGCACCCAGTGTGGGCGAGCCTCAGCACGCAGTCGTGGGCTCTTCCTCCTCCTTCTTTCTTCCATCGGCACACTGAAACAGTGTGAGCAGGCAGGAGGGCCCAACTCCACCCACCTCCCAAACGCCACTGGAGTTGGGCCGAGTGGTGGGAGCAGGGCAAAAGAATGGGGTCCGTGTGGGTGGCTCTGTGACCAAAACTTCCAACCTTTCCTGCCCTGGTCAGGCTGTGTCCAGGACTCAATCCTCATCCCAGGTTTCTACTTCAAATCCCTTTGACTGGAGGTGGAAACTGGAAGCAAGGGAGTTGAGGAGGCAGCTGACCAGTATCTGATCCTGAGGCTTAAAAAAAAAAAATTTCTTCTGATTCCTTGTCTTCCAAAAAGAATGATAAGTTTACAAATTCCAGATTAATATCTGAAGAAGCAGAAAGCTGAGGAGACTATAGGACATTGACTGCTGAAGCGAATGGTAGCCCAGGACGGGGTAATTGCTCGCACCCGTCACAGCCAAGCTAGTGGCCCTCTGGGGCTTCAACCTAGGGGACTTTCGTGTCCAAAAGTCGGTAACTTGTAGGGTCTAGGAATTCTTTCCACATTGCTTGACAGTAGACTACAGAGCGGAACCTGTATTCTGTATGTGGAATTTTTTTTTCCCTTTTATATTTCTTACCCAAACTCCAGAGAGCTTGCTGTCCTTCCCTGCTCATTGTATGCTGTGGGGAATCTCTCTCCGTCTAAAAAATGAGGTGGACAGTGGCAGAGCTGCTGGGATTAGCTGAGAGCTGTTTATCTGACCAACAGCATAGCTCAGCCTAATGGAAGACTTCTTTCTCTGAGCCTGTCGTCTTGGAGAGATCTGAAAGGCCTTGTTTTAAAACCTTCTTATTGAAGTTTTAATTTTATCCAACCTTTTGAGACAAACTTGGACAAATGCTTCTCAACAGGTGTTGCACATAGTTAGCAGCCCTCGCACAAGGTGATGACTTGGCCTGCCTGTGCTCTGGAGAGTCAGGGTAGCTTCTGGAGCTGTCACACACCTTCCCTTGCGTGGGCTCTGCAGCCTGAGCCGGCTGTCTGTGTGAGAACGCTGATGGGGAGCGAGTAGGCAGAGTGGACACTGAGGAAGACAAGCCTGGTAGAAGGGTGACTCAAGGCATAGGAGATGACAGAATATCTCCTTTCCTCCTTCACTGAAATCATTCTTGGGGTAAGAACACATTCGTTCCCATGCACCAGTAGCCTCCTGATTGTCACATCCAAGGACGCTCTCCGGTTCTTAGCTTGCTAGGCTTCTTCCCTGCACCTGGCCCTTTGGAGCTCACCTCCCAGTTCTTCTCTGCTTCTCCTTATACATCTCCAGTTATGTCCTTTTAGTCTGCTTTGCAGCAGCCTCTTCCTCTGCCCACCCCTCTTGGGCTGGTATTCCCTAGGATCTCCCCCACCCTCTTTTTTTCTCTTATCTACTTTCCCTTCCCAAATGAATTCCTCACTAACTAGATGCTGATAATGCCAAAATCTGTATCTCCAGCCCAGCTCTCTCCCCGTAGACTCCAGGTGAGCCTCCAGCTATCTTTGAAATCTTCACCTGCATGCCATCGTCCTCTCAACCCAGTGCTCATTTTTCCTTCTGGAAACATGCTGAGCACACTGTCAAATACCCCCCTCTCCCTCTTCTCCCACCTGGAGAATCGTATGTGTATCCACAACCAATCGGATTTATTCCCAAACTTGTTTATGCCAGTGGCACATGTTACTGAAATTATGCAAATTAAATGTTAGATAAACTGATAAAATAAGAACATAAGAAAGCTGTTTTTTTCTGTGACAATTAAGTTAAATGTTTTGGAAAGACTTGATAAGGATGGATCTTCAAAAATTCTGTTGTTTGGGTGAGACAACTGTAACAGAATAGGGGAGAGGCATAAAATTCAAGAATTCTGTACTTGTTTTACAAATGTCTAAGTTCTCCCTCTCTTTTTTAAAAACCAAAACTGTTAATCACAGACAATGAATTGAGTCTATTCAAAGACTAGAAGTCAAATTAGCATACTCTTTCTAAAAAGTCTTACATTAGAGAAAAACAGGGAATGAAGGTACATTTCCATAAATTAAGTTAAAATAAAATATTTAGTTATCTCTGTAGCTCTTCTGTATGTTTCCCTTCCAGCTGCCCTTCAAGTGAGAGGGTTTCTGTTCCATCGTTTTAGAGACTTCGCCCCATCAGGTTGTTGTGAAGTTCGATTGCTTTTAACTATGTGAACTACCTTAAAAGCTACAGAAGACTGTTGGATGAGCTCATCTCACATTGGGAAGCATATGGTAGTCCAGGCAAATTATTGGTTGGCACTGATCTATTGGCATCTTTTAGAATCACAATTTTCTTTTGCTGAAAATGGCTTGAGATATCATCTAATGGGCCCTCTCAATTTATAAATTAGAAAGATGAAGCCCCGAAAGGTTAAATGAGTTGCTTAAATGCAGCAAATCCAGATGGCAAACCCTTTGTTCGGTTCTCCTCCATTTACACCATGCTGACTTAAGAGAAGAAAGTTTTCCTCAAAAGTCCTAATTAGGTTCCAGTTAATTAAGATTTGAGAAGAATGGATTTGCATCCTAGGAGTTGATTCTTTGGTTCCCCAGAAAACAAGTCTATGGACCACAGCGTTAGGAGGAGCACATCAGTCTCCTGTAGCCAAGGAAACTGGTGAGATGGTTTGCTGGTCAGCTAAATGGCCCCTTTCAGAAGTCACTGCATGTGTCCTCACGGCCCTACTGCCGCGATTCCCCTCACAGAAGCCTGCTTTTCCTTGGTGCCTTCTGAGTAGTCTGCCCTTTGGAGTTGCTCTTTGACGCTTTGTTTGCCTCAGTTCCCTGTGTCCATGTTGTGGGTGGCATTCCTGAGAGGAATATGTCCTGTGATGCCAGGCTTAATTAGAGCTCACTCTGCGAGACAGGCCACCATCCATGGCACACAGCGTGCCCTTGGATTAAGGGTAAATCTGAACCAGAAGCTTCACCTTTCCAAGAAATCAGTTTCTCATGATGACCTTCCACATGAGTGAGGCGGGGGACACTGCTGTCAGA